>KV751383.1:486684-498196 GCA_001698575.1 Mola mola | reverse complement strand
GAACATGGCCCACTCAGATTCCATGCTCCCCACTACCTCCGGGATGTGGTTGAAGCTCCTCCGGAGGTGGGAGTTGAAGACCATTTTCACAGGGTCCTCAGCCAGACGTTCCCAGCAGACCCTCACTATTCGCTTGGGCCTGCCTGGTCTGTCCGGCTTCCTCCCCCGCTACCTGATCCAACTCACCACCAGGTGGTGATCAGTTGACAGCTCTGCTCCTGTCTTTACCTGAGTGTCCAGCACATATGGTCGCAGATCAGATGATACGACTAGAAAGTCAATGATTGTTCTCAGTCGGAAACCCCAGGTCGCCCACCCCAGGTCGGGGGAGAGTCGCTTCCCCAAGTGGAGGAGTTCAAGTATCTCGAGGTCTTGTTCACAAGTGAGGGGAAAATGGAGCGGGAGATTGACAGACGGATTGGAGCAGCATCGGCAGGGATGTGGACGCTGAAGCGGTCTGTTGTGGTGAAGAGAGAGCTGAGCCAGAAGGCAAAGCTTTCAATTTACAGGTCAATCTACGTCCCAACTCTCACCTATGGTCATGAGCTCTGGGTAGTGACCGAAAGAATGAGATCGCGAATACAGGTGGCCAAAATGAGGTTCCTTCGCAGGGTGGCTGGGCTCAGCCTTAGAGATAGGGTGAGGAGCTCGGACATCTGGGAGAGGCTCAGAGTAGAGCCGCTGCTCCTCCGCGTTGAGAGGAGCCAGTTGAGGTGGTTCGGGCATCTGGTCAGGATGCCTCCTGGACGTCTCCCTGGGGAGGTGTTTCGGGCATGCCCATCCGGGAGGAGACCCCGGGGCAGACCAAGGACACGCTGGAGAGATTCTATCTCTCGGCTGGCTTGGGAACGTCTTAGTGTCCCCCCGGAGGAGTTCAGGCTGTTGCCCCCGCGACCCGGACCCGGATAAGCGGCAGAAGACGAGACGAGACTGTGACTCAAACCTTTATAGATGACTGCATCAAGATGACTGTACAGTTTTCAAGTACATATGTCACCTAATATTGGCATATAATATAGCTGTTATACAGATTCCACTGAAATATTTACTGCATGCTATTTTAGTTGTCACAGTTAGTTGAAGTCAAATACTAGCTCCTAAGGCCTCCAGAAGTTAACTGCACCTACAGCAGCACGGCTCGTTTTAATTGAAATACCAAACCTTTAATTGTTTCTGGTGGTTTTACTCCCAGGCCCTTTTTTTTTTTATTTTCCCTATATTTATTTTCCCTATATTTCCCACTCCATTTATAACTTGTTGGTACAGCAGTAATTATTCTCCATTTACTCATCTGCTGTGTAATAGTTCTATGATTAATCTAAACCTGAAGACAGAGAATGTTAAAGGTCTGGGGGGGTACAGCCTGTACATTTAGCTGCCTGAATAAACATGTCGGCCTTGCCTGAGAAAACATTTTGTTAAAATCTTTAGGCAAATTATGTAAATAACAATGGCTTGTGTTCAAAAATTCAAAAGCTTATAATTCACACATTTTGTCATGGTTAAGGTTTTTTTTTTTTTTGTTTAACTGAAATAAATAAAGCCTTTATTTAAATATACTTTTTTGGAATACATATACAAAATGAAAGCTAATATGAGCCACTGATTCTTTTGCCCCTTCTCATCTCAAGAAATTCTTTCTAACTTCCTCCCTGCTCCAGATGGCACATCACCTTAATTTTATTCCTTTTTGTTCTGCGAACATCAGACATTGTTGCCGTAGTTTCTTTTACTTAGTTTTAAATTGAAGGTTGACTGAAGAGATGTTTGTTTCATGGCATTTACATTTGCCATGCAGCATGCTCAGCCTACTAAGTCTTAAACATCCTCTCCAGTCTTCTTAACTCTTCCACACTCTAAGAAAACATTAGGTTTCATGTAGTACATGCCAATAAAAGCACAGTGTTTTCATAGGATTTCCCTCTTGAGTCCTACATACTTACTTCATAATGTTGGATTCTATGTGTGTCAGAATACAGAGAAGCAAATGCGACAGCTGGCAGTCATCCCTCCAATGCTGTTTGATGCTGAACAGCAGCGCATCAAGTTCATCAACATGAATGGATTAATGGATGACCCAATGAAGGTGTACAAGGACCGGCAGGTGATGAACACGTGGAGTGAGCAGGAGAAGGACACTTTCAGAGAGAAGTAAGCAAAAGACCACCATGATGGCAACCATAATTTTTTCTTTGTGTTTAAAAATATTTATTCTTATTTCTGAGCAGCTGAATAGTTTTTAATTTGACAAATTTACACCTAAAATAGCTTTTAACTGTAATGATTGACTTTTGGTGTTTAATCCATGAATATTTGTTTTGAATTTCAGATTCATTTTTTGAAAATAATTTCATGATATCACATTTTCTATGCAGATTGTTTAAGAGATTGTTTTTAAGCAACAAATGATGTATATCTTGACTTTGAAATATGTGTGACTGATGTCACATTATATTGTTGGTAAGGAAGTGAATCTTCTCCTTTCCTGCGAAAAAAGAGGAGGCGTTTTACGCTGACAAATTGAATAAAAGCCAGACTCCAAGTCTGCCCACTTGCAAACTGAAGAGCTTCAGCTTCTTGTATTAACTACAGTACTACAGTAAGATATTTGATCACTAGTGACCATTTTTGACTCTTTTAAATCTTGATTTTAAATGTTCTCTTTTGGCATCAGCACAGACTCTGTCTCCTCAGGTATTTCTTTATATTTCTGTGATTTAATTTAGCAACTGCCAATGATTTCAAATTGTTTCAGGTTCATCCAGCATCCCAAGAACTTTGGTCTCATTGCCTCTTTCCTGGAGAGAAAGGTATTAATCACAGTTTTTTTTTCTGAGGGATCCAGTTTTGTTAAAAGTAAAAGAAGTAGTTTTTAAGAAATATATTTTTTCTTTTGCGTTTCAGACAGTGGCAGAGTGTGTGCTCTATTACTACCTGACCAAAAAGAATGAAAACTATAAGAACATAGTGCGGAGGAACTACAGACGTCGAGGAAGAAGCCAGGTATTCTCACCTTTCTATTGGCAGTCATTCAGTTTACTTATGTTATGACAGGAACAAAACCTGAATTTCTATTTTGGTGTTTGAATTTCAGGCGCACTACAATTCTCTGTTGTCTGACAGGAACAGCCATTACTAACTTCTAACTTTATCCTTTTTGTGGAGAGTAGATGTGGAGTCCAATTTTCTCAATCACTAACATACATATAGTCCGCTACATTTTGGAGGCAAATATTGTTCTCTTTACTCCACTATGTTTATTTAACTTTAGTTACTTTGGAGAGTCATATTATTCAGTGTTGAAAGGCTATTTCTAGTGACTTGTAGCCTTACATAAAAGATTCTGCATTTTAGCATTGAAGTACATTGTGATTGATTCAATTACTAGGGGACTACTTTAAGTACCACTTAGGTTTGCTTGGATAGTAGTTCACTTCACCTAACATCAGGACCCAAGTGAGAAAAATTGGACTATGGACAATTTACAAGATTTTGTGTTGCTTAAGAATGGAATTGTGTTCAAAATAAGCTATTTCGCAAGAATCCTGTCACTTCTTTTGAAAACCTGTTGTTTGAGTCACAAATTACGCAGTGGTGCTGATGAAATGTCACATAGCACGACACAGCATCATGTCAGCACTAGATATTACATTTTAATTTTTTAATGGACAGGGCTGTAAAAATTCTTTCAACATCTATTATCACTTATCTTTTTAATTTAGTTTCTTCATAATAATGACACATAATTTTATATACTAGCAAATGATTGCATTTTTTCTACTTCTGGCTGATCGTCACCTGCTTGTTTTTAATCCTTTACTGCAAAAACTTTTTTTTTTTCCAACCTGTCTATAAACCACATCACTTGTAATTGGACTTTCAGATACTAACCTGTGATGAGATTTGTAGGCTATGTAGAAGTTTATCCCACTAGTGCGGGGGCTAAAGCCATCTAGACAACAAGGTCATGCATGTGAGATCAAAGACTAAAGACAATATCTTAATATTATGCTACCACAGGTGGTCTCCATTTATTTACTGACAGTGTTGAAATGTTAGCTTGAATTACATTGTGTTACGGCAGATCACCCAACATATGTAATGGACAGTCTCATGGGAATTTCTGTGTGAATGCAGCTTTAGTATCAGATCAGGTACTGGCTATATCCTTGGTGGCAGGCGATCAAGAAATGTAACTTTAATTTACTGATGACCTTTTTGCTAAGGGCACAGGCAGGTGTCCCCTCATCTTTCCTGAAGACACCTCTGCTCATTACCTGCCAGCTAGCAAACACACAAAATAAGGAAGCTGCAGAGGAGGAACAGAAAGAGCAGTACTATATGTCAGAATGACAGCAAATGCTAATAGAAATTATCTTTAGGTAGTGGAGCAATGATGTGGATAAATTGTAGCTTTATGCAAGCGTTAATGTTAATGTTTTCCAGCCTTAAAGAATCTTTATTACCCTGCAGTGCTGTAGTGGAGTATTCTGTTCTCTACATTTTCTGTGGCGCTGTCCTGGATCAGTTTGATATCTCACAGATTTCTATTTTTGAAGAGGATAGAGATTATGAGGCCGATGATGTGTCGGGGACAGGAAAGTATGTGAGCAGTATATGAGGCTAGCGGCATTAAATCCTCCAGAGTTATGACCTTTAAATTGTTTCATTACACAAGGAAAGGGAAGAAATTAATATGCAGCAAAAAAAATGCAGCTGCTGCTGCATTTGAAACTTGCTTTTCTCCCCAATCTGCTCTCCTTTATCATGTCGGCCCACTGACATTGATTCTATGGTTCCTTTTCTACGTTCTCAGTTTTTGTCTTGCCTTTTACTATAAGAGCTGCATGTAATGTTATTTTAAGGGCAGAAAAGAAGTAAAAAGAACAACAAAGTGTTATGTTCTTTGGATGAGCATTAGCTCAGTAAATGTTGATTTTTAATATTGTTACTTAATTTTTTCATTCATATTAAGCAGTTTTCAAGGTTGTTGATCAGACTGCACGTCTGAACTCTAACCTTAAAAGCCCAGACAGACAGGCAGGACGTTGATGAGGAAGTGGTTCTGGAGGCTTAAAGAGCATATTTAGAAGCTTTCTTATCCTGTTCTGTTCTGCATTTACAGAAAAAGAACAGGATTTTGTTTTAGGTTAAAACTATTACTTACTTTAAACAAGTGAAACTAATTCTTCACAAGTGCCTGAGAACTGGTATCGTTTTATTTTTCATTTTACATTTTGTAATCCTTTTTAGCTGTTGTGCAACCATCCATACATCATATCTTCTGCATCTATGTTACAAAAATATATTTTTCTTTGAATAAAGTTTTAGAAAACAGATCTACTGCAGAATTCACCACAGATGTGAGATTTTAGTTATAGTCACATTTTGGATTCATCTGCTGAACTGAAACAGGAACTTTGAGATATTGATAGGGTTGAGCTGCTGTGAAAATATTGATAGGTTTGATATCAAGTCATACACTGGACTGAATGTGTAGCCCTCTTCACAGCAGCTCCTTCCTTCATTTTTATTTTCCACGCAAACTGTTTACCTTATCCTCTTGTAAAGTTTGATATCATAAAAATAAGGAAAACAGGACTTCAGTTAAGTGCAACTTCAGAAGAAATGGCAGATGCCAAATTTCAAATAGGTATGCAAACCTTGCTGGTAAGTATGCTTTTAAATAGAATGGTCCTGAGAATATTTCACTGTAAGAATCTAGATAAAAAATTAAAGGTTTCTCTCCACTGAAATGCTAGGGGGCACCAACTTGTCACTGATGAAAGTTCTCTCTTTTGGAAGTCAGTCGCAGAAATAAAGCAGCGCTTTGTGCACAACTCTCATATACAGTACATCACAACAAGACACAGGGAAGGGAGTAACTTGTGGTCCAGAGCTGTTCTGCTGTCCCAGGGCTCCTGCTAACTTGCCCCATGCTGCTAGTTGTCCATTTATGTTGGAAAAATGGCGGTACTTTCATTTTAAATGAAATTAAACTGGTTTAAGTTCCGTTTAAACTGTAGGTTTCTGATGTTTATTACCTTAATATTAGATAAACTGCATTTAGGCTGCTACAACATCAAATGGGCAAAGCCAAGCCTGCCTACTGATTACTTGGATTCATTTCACTTTCTTACTCACTATCTTATCTGTTTTGCAGTCATAAGGCAGCGTCATTTGCATAAACAACATCATTGCTATGGGGCCAGAAACTTATGAAACTGAAAATAAAAAACTGGGACTGAAAACAAAACTTGAATTGAAAAGGAAATCTTTGCATTAAAATGCTTGTATTGTAAAAGCACTGACACAAGTATTGGCACTGACAAATGCTTCACTAAAAAGTGAAGCATTAGGCAAGTTTATTACCAATTCTCTATTTTAAATTTCATAATTTACTTTCACTGTTGTGGCCCCATACTTTACCGCCCATAAGTTTGGATTGATCTTTCCATGGCAAATAAAATTAACATTCAATTTGAAATGTTAATCTGCTTCTCTTGTTGTGTCCACATGTTAAAATACATACAGTATGTCTAACGTGAACAGGATGTAAGGTGTGTAAGTCTGCATGTATCCAGCTACCTTTGATTATCTCTTAACAGAGCTACCTGTTTTTTCGGTCTCCCTCAACACAGCACGGCCAGCAGCAGCAGCAGCAGCAGCACCAACAACAACAACAACAACAACAACAACAACAACAACAACAACAACAACAACAACAACAGCAACAACAACAACAACAACAAGTGCACCGCAGCAGCCAGGAAGACAAAGAGAAGGAGGAGAAGGAGAGGGAGACAGAAAGGGATGAAGAAAAAAATGAAGCTGAAGAAAAGGAAGATGGAATGAAGTGAGTCACCTTTAATGTCAACTAAAGCCTTTCAGTCATTTTTCATTTGTAATAAATATTTTTTAATAAACTAAACACACAAATCAAATCACAGACCTTACTTGATTACTTGGTTAGAAGTGAGAATGAGGAAAAGATGCAGGAACACAGTATGATCCTCAACCTGTACAGCTTAAACTATCTTTCCCTTATATCTCTCTTTTGCAATTGTTCCCTGTCAGGCCACAGTGAAGTAGAAGCAAGTTTTAGTTAGGTGGAGAGCCACACTTTCCACCTACAGCAAATTCAGGCGTCCAGTCTTTCTTTGTGTCCGTTTAAAATTTGTGCTAATTTTGTTAGGCTGGGTTTTTTAATAGGGAAAATAAGCAGCAAGATTAACCCAATTGTCTATTTGAAATGTCCATGTTCTTGGAGGAATGTGTGTGGGTGCAGCAGTGGAGGAGGAGCAGTCGTTGGGCATGATGCCAACAAAGGCTGCAAGGCAACAGATGGAATATCACTGCTTTCTGTTGCTCTTAAGGATCAAAACAACAAACTATATTTGTATCCATGCACTATTGAATTCATTATTTGGAGGACATATTTATGATGGTGATGAAGCATTGCATGCTACTACCTCTGTGCTCAGTGAGAAGAGGTCAGGGGACTCTGTGACAGTGCTGGCTGTCTGTTCCTGGCACAGCTAGCTCGCCTATTTTACGGTCCAAGTCCTTCCCCTGAGCGAGATTAGTGAAGCTTTGGAAAGATGAATTGAAGTGCTGTGGGTTTAGAGGCATTGTGCTGATTCTCAATAATTTTTCTTGGAGGAAAAAAAAGATAATGCAGCTTCTGTATGCATGTTGACATCCAAGTTACTGCTGCAGTCTAAAGCATTCCATTCCCGTGCACTCAATGGCTTAATGGCATAAGGGTTATAGATGCAAGGTTAAAAATGACGCCATGTTAAGATGCCTAAACAAAATATTTCACCCTCAGGTACAAAAATGGTTTTGGTCTCTAGCTAGTTTTCGTGTTCATTGCAACTGTACAGGATAGTGGAACTTAATTGTTTATATTAAGGCTTTAATTTTATGCATAACTAAATATGTGGTTGGTTTGAATCATGTGTAGGCATCACCTTAGATAATTTAAGTCCCTAATCTCTGGTCTTGTTGGCTTTTCATGATTATTTCTTGCAAAAACTCCAATTATATGCCTACCTGTGCCGTTAAATGCATCAAAAAACAATTTACAGCCAAGATCGTCAAGGCAGGAGCCACCACGATGCCAATGGTTCTTCAGAAACTTATAGGGTGATGCCATAGAGAATACATCCATGTTTTATGTTGTTTGTCATAAAGCCCTCACTTTTATTGGTCTAAATCATTAGAAAATGTGTTGCTGAAAAAATGACTCAATGAGCTGAGTGTATTGATGTTTCTAAAACGCAGGGATGACACCTCTGGAGAAGATGCAGAGGAGAAAGAGCCCACTGTAACTTTTAAGGGTCGACGCACTGCCAACAGCCAGGGTCGTCGAAAGGGTCGCATCACCCGCTCTATGACCAGTGAAGTGGAGGAGACCACAACACCACCACTCAACAATGAGCTTGGTCAGTTTTAGCTGCACTGCAAATTAATGCCAGTGTGCTTCTCCATCTGGCTTACCGTACCATTTGGGGAAAAAATGTAACGCGCTTGCGGCAGATCAATTCCAGTACTGTAATTTGAGAAGATGATGTCTGTAGTCAGTCAAAGACACAGACATGACATTTAACTTAATGTCCCCCAGGATGATTTATGACATCACAAATAGTTTAGAAACTATAACTTGCCCCATATTTTATTTAGCATTTATAAGATGAAGCCTCTAGTGCACATACACTGAGAGTGGTCTTTGCAGTAAAGGAGGTGACATTTTGTGTCCAACTGTTCAACTTGTGCTTTAGAAAAATATTGCCATAATCATATATTGTGGATTAGGTACCATTTTAATAATTTATACAACATACAGTAAATGACCTTTTTATGTTGACTGTATCGGACGCAAATTGCTATTGGGAGTATTTAATAGCCATATTTAAACCTCTTTCATTTAAATGAGACAATAAAGGCTAGTGATTTCACTGCCATCATGCAGGTTTGATTTTGTCACCTTTGATCCAAGAGAGTGCAGTGTTGTTCCTTTTGTCTTTACTAACTTTTTCATTCAGTTGTGTGCTCATTATTTTTCTTGTGATATTCATAAATGGCAAAATAATAAATCAAAACGTGGTTTAAATCCCATCTGTTTGCAGAAGACAAAAGTCCGTCTGCCTATGAGAGATTTTTGATGTTTCAGCAGTTGAGCGCGTTCGCTGCAGTTGCTCCTGCCGCCCAAGTTTAGTCACAGGGAATCCCCAGGTGACTTTGCTTGTAGGGGCTCTCACCCTTAGGGCCCTGTCCACCACTGTTTGTTCCCCTCCTGGCTACAGTACTAGCTGGCACACTGTGACCCTCACAGGTCCATAGAGGACAAGTAAACTTGGGCCCCGCTGTCTGCCAAGCAGGGCCAGGGTCGGCCTGGCTTATGGCCTGTGTAGTGAAAGAAGCCAGTTGATATGTCTATAATCATTAACTTACTTCTCTCTTCAGATTTCCTGCTTCCTCCATCTAAAACAAACAGTTCCTAGCAACCCATGCCGCAGTGCCTCCTTGGCAAGCAGCACCAGTTACCCTGCCCCCACACTCTTAATCTTTTTTTTTTCTAATTTCTTTCTCTCCTTCCTCTCCTCTTGTCAGTCACTCCCTAACTGACTTTGTGACAACTGTCCACTCCCCCTCCTCCCGCCTCCTCTAAGTTGGTGTTTCTTTTTCTTTTTTTCTTTTTTTTTAAAAAAAAACAGCAAATCTGGAGATGAATGAGAGCTCCCGTTGGACAGAAGAAGAGATGGAAACTGCCAAAAAAGGTAATACTAAGTTAACCTTCTCCCTCTTACTGTTACTTACATTATAATAGCGGAAATAAAGGGAAGTACAATTTTTTTAAAAGCATAGACCAGTGATGTGGCTGTGACTTCCTGTTAAAGATGCAGCAACCGCCATGTGCTGCTATGGTGTGTGTGTGTGTGTGTGTGTGTGTGCGTGCGCGTGTGTGTGTATGTATGTGTATATATGTACTGTGTGTGTGTGGGTCCGGATGGGATCTATTGCTCTTTGGAGCCGTATTCCTGTCTCTCTGGGTCAAGGCAGCCAAGTCTTTTTATCAAGCAGGCTGTAAAGTCTGCCTCTTATCAGCCAGCCCCCTGCAAATGTAGCAGTCATTAACTCAGCCTGTTTATTCTCTCTGACTGAAGATTGCCCATGAGCCTATGGCTGATTCTCAGAGGTCACTGACATTCAACCCATTTTTCTAGCATGCCAGCTCTCTGTAAGGGTGTGTTTGATGGCAGTTGTTGTGTGCAGTCATGAGTCTTTACTTGCTGATTTAATGAGCCCTTCACCCGCAGTGGTTTCTAATGTATACTAGTCCTTTGATTGGGATTTTCCCCACTGATCTAACACTAGCGTAGAGAGTCAGATAATTGTCATCTGTTGAATGCTTATTTAAATGTATCTTTTTGATTGTAATGCTCAAATTGTTGACTAAGCAATGCTTATAACATAATGTTAAGTCCAGTTTTCTGTACATATGTTTTCACTGTGAGGCAAGTGGTTTGTGGTCATATGTAGAGGATGTGTCTTAGTTCTCCTTTTGACTAATTTTGCCTGTCCCCTCTGCAAGGTAGAGTAGATAAAGTGTCTCCAGCAAGCTGCTATCTGCCGCTCAGATGTGGTATTGCAATTTGGTATAGAGGAGTAATGACGTCTGTCTTGCGCTGTGTGTGTTTTAACTTCTACGATTTAGCTGTATGTGTGTAGGTTATTTCATGATAACTGGTGCTTGCCGGGCTTGAACACAGTGCTGTGTAGTAATCCTGGTTAATGTCTTCAGTTCTATTCTCCTACAGTAGGATTAGCGGGGCTCTCCATCCCAGAGGATTAGCTTGGATGCTTGGTGGGAGCAGGGCTTCTATGAAGGGCTTATGTAACCACAACCAGAGAGCTCCAGCCACAGTACCGAGGGCAGAAGAGAAGGAGGAGCTGTTCTTGCTGTTTTTTATGGGTTTTAACAATAGACACAACTACCAAAAGGGATTTCCCTTCCAAGAACTTGCACTTCAAGATCCCCCTCCCCCCAAACATTTCTTTGTAGTATTGAATAAGCTTGACAAGTGCCAGCCAGGACTTCCTTCAAGGCATCCAGATCCCTCCTGTCTTCACTGATCATAAAGAGTACCTCAAACAAGAGGAGGCCAATCTTTGCAAAGCCTCTTTTTGAAAACAAGTAGCCTCTGCCTGTGTGTGTGTGTGTAAGATGTGTCTGGTAAAGGTTGTGTGCACATCAAGCTGCATCCATTCTTTTGCATGTGCACCCTCTGTGGCTGGCGTTTATATAAGTATACTAATCTGGCAGGTTAGCAGCTGGATAATGGCCCCTACACTGCTTGCTAGAAGAAAAAATTTAAAGCAACAGCAGGTAGAGAATGTAGAGAATGCCATATCATTATTATTATTATTTTTTTTACCTTTGTCCCATGCTGTTTCTCATTCTGTCCCGGATAGGATATGGCAATGGCCCAGATTGGCAGAGCTGTGG
>KV751383.1:465241-485688 GCA_001698575.1 Mola mola | reverse complement strand
TGGGTGTTGCTCCAGGCCCTGAGTCAATGATAGCTGCTAGGGGAATTGTGTGCTTCCAAATGACAAATGTAGCTTACAAAAGTGACCCTTTGACTTTTAGTAAATGGAACTGTATTGCTACTGCTTCCATTCTCTGAGTGCAGTGTTTGCTTTACCTGTGTTTTTTTGTCTTTGTCTGTCTTTGTCTGTACATGTGTATGTATTTGTATACACTGTGGCTGGTAGGAGCACAGTCTGTCCCCTCCTCTCCTCTTGCGAGGCAGCTGTAAAAGGTTAATAGATGTCAGTCACGTTTCTCAGACCTCTAGGAGTGAGTCAGGCTGACCGCTTTGCTCTTCGGAGAGGCTTTCCTAGCAATGCCTTTAGTGGCATTGATGAATATTTCAGATGAAAAACCTCTAACTGTTGACAGGCTGTAGGTACACAGCAGCTTTTATACACCAGCAGCTCGGACTTGAAAATCACATTTGCTTGTTGTTAGTTTTGTTTTCATACTGCCATTAATATATTTGTAGGCAGGCAGTAAATACTATATTTCTTCTTGCATCTTTATTATCTGCTGGATGGTGCAGAGATTTTCTAACTATTTTGGCAAAAGTCTTTTTATTTTATCACTGGATATCTGACAAGTGGTGTTTGCAAATAGAAGTTTTGAAAGGGACACTTGATCCTAAAATGAAAACTGCACATTTTTTCTCGTACTTGTCATGCTGTTTATTGATCTGGTTTTTTGGTATGAGTTGCAGAGTTTGGAAGGTATCAACTGTAAAAGTCTCTGCCTTCTCTCCAATATAATGCTTGCGGTGCTTAGAGCAACCTCATTAGAGGGATCATTGTTTGAAATTTGTATTTTTCACTATCAGATATCAGAACTTTTTACTCCTTGATATTGATATCTGCTCCAAAAAATTAGTATTGGTCAGGCCCTCTTCCTGTTAATGCCACCCTCCTGAAAACCCTTGGGGAGGCTGCCCTGTTACCAAGAGCTGTCAGGCTGGCACATGAAACAAGTTGGTGGTGTAAGCTAAGCCTCTTACAACACACACTGTTAATGAGCTGCCTTTAGCTAACAGCAAACTCTCGGGGTGTGAAGCAAAACCCTACACTAGCTGTCTTTCTTTTTCACATGCGCTTACACACTGACTGATCTTTTTCTTTAGCCTGCATGCACACAGACGCTGAGGGCTCATGTAGGTGTGCGCTCCATGACAGGTTGATCTATTGTACCTCTGGCCCAGTCAACTCTTGTGTAAGGCACAATCATGTGGTGTACTGGGTAAGGGAAAGGGATTACATCAAAGTCGGTCAAAAGATGACACCGCATGACCTCATTGGAGATTGGTATGAGTGACAATTTAGCCACCACACCACGACTCTCTGACCTACTCCTGTAACTATGTGTCTTTTTCTCTTTGGAAGCATGTAGCTTGAAGCCATTCTGCTACTGGGAATGTGACTCTGAATATGTTGTGAACTCCCTTGCTGTGCTATAGTGTTGGTAACAGTATTGAAACCATGGGTGTCATGATTCTCCAACTCCATGATTCAATTTTGATTTTCAAAGTCAAAGTCACATTTAGATTTTGTACCATCACTGACCATTAGGTCACTGTTAGGCTATGTCAGGCTATTGCTTCTGGATTTGAGGTTTTCAAATTCGTTCAAAAGTTTGTGGTATTTTACAACTGATTGACTGTATCCTGCTGGTGCTTTGCAGTTATAACAAAAATTACCACTCTTCTAGGAATCGACAATAAATAGCGAAAGCAGGAAAATGTGTGTCATACTGGATTCTTTCCAAAATGAAACTTTATCCCCAAATCATTCAATAATGTATGACTGAAAAATAAAATTAATCCATCATCTCCGACACGGCCAGAGTAACTGCTGCTACTGCTCAGTCGGTTGTCGTCATGCGTAAAGTGTCTGGAAGTGCAACTGCTGGCTTCTTTTGAACTACTGTATCTGTGTTTTTTATTTGTTTGAGGCACAGTGGAGAGAAAAATTTCAAAGCTTATGTGGATGGATTTTTGAAAATAGAATCGTTACAACTGAATAGAGGTAGATGTATATGTCTGTTGGTTTACTAGCTTTTTTGTTTTTGTTTTGTTCTTGTTTTTTTTAAGAATTTTTCGAAGAAGGTAATGAAGAATCGTTATCAGTTGAAAATGATGTAGACATAGCCCTTTATGGTTGCTTTTTTGTCTTTGTTCTTTTCCTGTCCTAATCCTTCTCCCTGTCCATCTGTTAATTTCAGGCCTTCTCCAGTATGGTCGGAATTGGTCTGCTATTGCCAAAATGGTGGGATCAAAAACTGTGTCACAGTGCAAGAACTTTTACTTCAACTACAAGAAGAGGCAGAAACTGGATGAGATTCTGCAACAGCATAAAATGAAATCTGTAAGCTCCATACTATTCTGAAAAAGTTAAGTCATCCATGATGACCAAGCTGTGAAACTTTTCCTAGTTATGCATTTGAAGTTTTTTTATTTTATTTGCTGAACTGTTTTTATTTAGTTTGTGCTTGTTTTGTTTTAGGAGAAAGAGCGAAAGGCCCGTCGGAGGGGCAAAACCCTGCAGAATGAGGAAACCAGTGCCACATATCCAGCAGAGGAGGAGGAAATGGAGGGTTCAGGAGCTAGTGGCAATGAAGAGGATGCTCCTGAAGATGGAGAAGGTACACCAAATCCCAGAAAATTGCTATATACATGATGCTAATAACTAAAACATTTATGTTGTATTAATTGATGAGGTCACCTTTTTTGATCATACTGGACGGTTTACTTAAGTAGGGAGTTTTATTTTAGTTCTAACCCTAACCCTGATTCAGAGAGATATATACTGAATGGTTTTTCATGCTTTAGATGTTATTTTGTATGTTTATAAAATAATATCTGTCTGGAACATTCTCTCAGCAAGTGTTTGTCTTATTTCCATGGTTATAACTTTAAAAGGGCATCTACTTCCTCTACCTCATTAAAAATTCAGCAATCAAGAAATATGCACATTTTCTTAATGAAAGTTTCTTGCTTGTGTTCTGACTTCAGTGTAAAAACATTCTAAGTATATATGCACTGGAGGGTTCAGATATGCACATAGCAGTCTGGAAGGGTGGATGTTTGACCAGAATGGGCTGCTAAACTAGGGCTTGGATGTAATTACTCCAGTACCTGTTGCTGATGTTCTTATCTGAGTAACATTACACTGCTTATATGCAGATATGTTTAGCATACTAACAATGAAAATGGAAAAAAAACAGTACATCAAATCAGTTTAAATCTGTTCAGTCAAAGCTACAGAGGCACTGGTGCTATTCAGTTATCGGTTCACAAATCTCTGGACTGAAACAAGTGCTCAAATATCCAATAAGAACAATTAACTGATTGACGTCCCCATTTTAGTCATTGCCACCACAGTGTTTTCTGTTTAAGGACCAAAATGTACCCCTGATAGTGTTAATTAAAACCGATCATTATATTTGTACAGGTGCAATTACTGAATAGAAGCTGTTGTATTTGATTGCATTAGATTGTTCTTTTAACTGTTGCTGAATGTGTATATAATGGAACGTAATGGTGAAAGTCATTAATTATCCCTACTAGCTTAAAGAAGCATGTGCTGCAATAGCAAATATCATGAGGCCCTCTTATTTATTCCAACTATCATCTCATGGTTTTGTGTTCCTCCTGTAGTGAAGTGAAGCCTGATAATTCTGTGAAGTCTTTTGGCAGGAAGAGATGCAAAAACAACAAGGTATAATTTATAGTGCAAACCCTATCTGGTTGTCTGATCTGTGTTTCCTTTTGGCCTGACAGGTGGAGCCAATAACAGCTCTGACACAGAAAGCTTGCCCTCGCCACATTCATCAGAGGACAGCAAGGCTAAGGAGGACGGCTCGAGCAGGTCAAAGGCCAGTTCAAACACCACGGACAAGGAGGCTGCTGAATCGAACATAGGCCATTCAGGGGATGAGAAACCTGTTAAGGAAGACACAAATATCAAGCAGGAGATAAAAACTGAGACAGGGGAGCCTAGTAACGACCAGATGCAGCCAATACCATCCAGTGATGCCACAGATATAAAACCTCCCATGGCGGAGATGGAGGAAGTCAAAAGCTCCGCCAAGAATTCCAAGAAGGACCAGGGAGTCAAAACAGGTTCCCATGGGGACAGTGACTCTAGTGCCACGTGCAGTGCTGATGAAGTGGAAGAGACAGATAATACAGAAAAGAGCAGGTAAGAAAAAGTAGGGATTATTTTCAATTAAACATCTTGTACTGTGATATAATATTCTTGTCACTTGGCCACTGGTCTATGAGCTGTGGTTCACGGGTGTCCTACTTTCTCTGGTCCTCCACAGCAGACATCAAAAATACAGCAGCAAGGGTTTTCTGTTATTAGTTGCCTAGCTACAGTAGAGAAGCCGTATTTGATAAGCCACATGTGTCTACAGTACTCGTTGCTCTTTTGTCAGCCAGAGATTTTATTTGTACTTTGAATGAAAGAGAATATATTGGCTTTTATATATACAGTGTGTGTATGTGTGATTCTGTGAATGAGGTCACAAAAAATGGGTGTCAAAGTGCGTGGGAGGAGTGATTAGTCCTGTTTGCACAGTATTTGTTCATTTTTTTTCCATGACAGCAGACTACAGGTACTGGTAGAGCCAAGGGAAACGCTACCTCTCTGCCAAAGCAAACAAAGGGAGTGAGAGTGTGCGTCTGTGCACATACGCTGTAGCGTTGTTGTGCATCAAAGTGTTTGTCTATCAGTGTCTCAGGCTGTCAACACACATCCTACATGCACACCCATGACTTCAGTCCTTTGTTTAGTGAGTGAGGATTTGATATGTGCCTGTTTCTCCTTTGGGGACATGATAGATGATCATTTGGGATTAAATCAGCAAAAATCCACGTTTTCATCTTACTTTCAGTGATCTGTATCCATCTAGGTAGTTTTGGTGTGACATCCAGTGTTGTGGAGTTGTCAGCTTTAGATATTCTGCCTCCCCTCAACTAAAATGGAACCGCATAGCGCTTGGTTTGTAATGCTCAAAGCACGAAAATGCATTTGAAAAACTCAATGGGGTAATGTACTTTCCAGTGAATATTCAACATCCATCTTCGAAGTGGAAATGAAATGATAGCTTTCTGATTTATGTCTATCATAGCAACAGCTCAGCTACACAGCTAAAAGGGGGGCTTGTGCTAGTTAAGTGTTTCAGTGAGTATCACTAACTGCCTGCATCATGGGAAAATGTGCGTCAACCTCAATTAAAGCCATCAAACTTTAGAAAACTCCCCCCTTTGACACAGCTCATTTTCAGCATGTCTTTAGCTGTTTTTTTCGTGATATGGGCTGATTTTGCTGTAGATGCATCTATTATTAAACTCATTTCATCAAAAGTTCAAACTAGCTGTTAACTGTTGATCAGTTGACATCCCTCTGCTGTGTTTTGATCTCACTGAATGTATGTTGTTGATGAGCAGTACTGACAGAGATCATATCAGCAATCTGATCATCCTCAGCCTCCTATTCACTTTGAGGATTTATTTATTTATTTGTTTGTTTGTTTGTAGTGTGTTTTTTTTATTTATTTGTTTGGAAGGAGTTTCACAGAGAACTTGATATCTACTAATCTTTGCATGTTTTTGCTCTGTACAATCACATCCAATTTTGTAAGTTGTACATTTGCATAAGAAATGTAAATGGTTCAAGTGGTCACTGAAAGAAAGACATTGATTTAATTATTCCTCTGCTTGTGTAGAATGACATCTCCACGGCCAAGCCTGCTTAACTATGCTCATGATGGAGTCATATCCTCACCACTGCAAAAGCCCATGGATCTGAAGCAGCTCAAACAGAGGGCTGCTGCTATACCACCTATCGTAAGTTAAGCTTCAAAGGTCTTACTGTGCGATTTTTGAAACTTTAATTTCTTATTTTTGTCCTTTTGATCCACACTCTGGAGAGCGAGTTTAAGTTTTAAAATATGGTTTTTGTTGCACAAAACTAATTTGCACAGCTCACACACAATCCTCTCTTGGCAGTGGTGTTGATGCTGTCAATCCTCTCTGCTTACAGTGTAAAATTTTTAAGTTACATTTGTACAAGACAAGCTGACCAGATTGGAGCCTGATGGGATAGATTGTTTTGTGGAGAAGGCATTAGGCAAAGTTAAGTCTAGTAAGAAGTAAGAGATGCTTATTAGCAATAATGTCCAACGCCATGTAGGTGTGGACCTGTGCCATGTGTGGTGTGATTTTCACTGTTTTCTTGTCCTTTTGTCCCATGTGTAGATGCCAGAAGCCTCTATGCAGGCTAGTCAGCAGAGTGGAGGTGGCAAAGCAGCACTTCCCCCACATGCCCTGGCCCTGTACCAGCAGCAGATCACCATGGCTCATGGGGAGTCCTCTCTGGAGGTCAAACAGCAGCAGCAGCTCCCAGGCCAGCCAGGCAAACAGCAGCCTTACAACCTGCAGGTAGAGAGAGAGAGGGAGGCCCTTCATAGTAGCAGCCCTCGAGTTTGCCAGCGCAGCCCCTCCATCAACGAGAAGGATGGTATGCACACCTCCATCATAGCAAAAACACTTTCATTTGTTGGTCTTAGAGTCAAGTTGTTACTAGTCACATCAATGGTTGGATAGGATTTAGAGTAGTAAAGAATATTTTGTAAACTGCAAAAGGCCTAAATACAGTAACCCCTCTTACTTACTCACAAGATCTCCCCTTCTGTCTTCATTCAATTTCTTTATGTATGACCAACAGCAATTTGCAGCCTTTATGTATGATATTCCAGTAAAGTTGGCCACTTCAAATGTGTATGATACACTGTTTTATTACAAACAAGGTTAGCCCTGCAAAGTGAAAAATTAAATGATAAAATACAATGGAGGTTAATGAAATTGCTGCATATTATGCTGCTTTAGTGGCATTTGCTCTAGTTTTATGGAGTTGGTCCTTGCTGTACATGCTCTAGCCTTGACTCTGTGTTCTTTAGTGCTTAGAGTAATATTTCTGGGACACTTGGTGAGGAGGGAACTGATAAATGATCTGCTATTGCTATTGACCCAGAAGGGAATATATTTTAGTTCAGCATGTGGAATGTTCATCTGTGGAAAAGCTAAAACACAAGTCTTTTATTCTAACAGATGTAAAACTCCAAAGAGCGGCAACTACTTTTGAAATATTTTCTTAAAGAAAGGAAGAGGCTTGAAATGATCTTTGTACATTGTCTGGCATGTAGGTGACACATCAGAGCTGGACTGCAATGAGAGGTGTCTATTGACCCTCTGCAGGGATTAAGCAGGTTACCCATTGCTTATATCGTTCCTTTTGCTAAATTAGATCTTGTCCTCGGTTTCCTTTTACGGATTTGACTGTGTATACTTTGTGGTATTTGGAGCAGTAAAATTAGCAATTTTTGCAGGAGTTCACCTCCTTTCAAATCTTTCTACTGCTTAGCCAGGTTTTCCCATCAATTTCCAAACTTCACAGTCAAATATATGTTTGTCAGTTCCTGTGTGGAATAGAGGCAGAGGTGACCCTGCCATTCATGCATTATTCTTCATTGTGATGGCTCAAACCCTCCACACTGATGATGGTTCTACATGCTCGTAGACAACACTGACCACATGGTTCTGACTGTGCTGTTGTAGAAAAATCACAGACATTTTCTCCACAAGCTAAGAAACAGGTGCTGGGCCCTGATGACCTGAGGACTTCTAGCTTGGGTCGGCCAGCTCTCTCCACTTACCCCATGTCCCCACGAGACATGGCCAAGATCAGTCACGACCAGCACCTTCTCAACTTCAACTGTGAGTCCATCTTCTCTGTACTCCCTTTGAAAGTACTTAACAAGTCTCAGTTGTAATGTGTATTACACAAGGATCTGTGGGGGGAGCAGGTTACAGGTGTGAGCGATTTGATTACTGACCCTTGCAGTCAGCGTGTCAAAGTGTCCTTGGGAAAAGATACTGAATGCTAAATTGCTTCAGATGCTTCGCCATTGGTGTGTGGATGGGTGAATGTGTCAAATATTGAAAAGCGGTTGTACTAGTCAAGTAGACTTGAGAGGCACTATGTACATGCAAGTCCATTAAACATTATCATATTGTTGTAACTTGTCAAAATGCCCCCCTGCCAAAAACCAAAAGTAAAATCTTAATCCTATATTCTGTCCTGCCTTTCAGCGTTCCAGCAAGGAAGTCACCCATCATTTACTGGTTTGCCACAGGACAGTGGTCGGCTAGCAACAGTGAGGCCACTCACCATGCCAGAGCCACCACCACTCATTTCCTCCACCAAGCCAGGAGGCTCTATCACTCAGGTATACACAAGCACAAGTAAAGGACTAATACCTTTAAGTCATAAAGGTGGCCCACGTAAACCATGCACTTTATTTCAAAGAAATATATCGTTTTAATACAGAAAATACATTTTACACAAGAGTACTCATATTTATCACCATCATGACGAAATGCTGTCTTCAGGGCACCCCAGTCCAGTTGCACAGCCCAGCTCATGGGTTGGACCATGGGAAGATGCCCCCTACACAGATGGGGCTGTCTTGGATGGATCAGAGGAAAGTGGGTGAGTAAAATTGTTGGGACAACTGGTGCATTTAAGAGTTTCTTCACTTTTACCATGCCTCTCACACACATACATGTTTTTTTCATTTCTGTCTTGTTGTTCATTCCTTAACTAACCAAATACAATACTGCAGGTCCATTTCCTGTGGTAAAGCAGGAGCAGTTGTCGCCTCGCAGTTTATCCTCCCAAGCTGACAATCTGTCGACCCAGGGTACTCCTCATGATAGTGCAGCCGGACGTGGTAGGTTGCATTTTTTTTCTTTTTCCTATGTATTGGGTAAGGAATGATATTAATGAATCTTGAGGACTTACTCAGACTTAGTGGATTTATGTGAAACGGTAAACATTTCTGTCATCAGGCCATCATGAGTTTTTCCACATGTGTTCGGAACTGTCAAGATGAAAAGATTTTCCTTCTCAATATGACAATGACCTGAGGCACACAGCACATACCACACTGGAGTGACTTGAGGACAAATCTCTGAATGTACTTGAGTGGCCCGGGCTAGACTTAAATCTCTTTTGAAAATCGGTCGGGGACTAAGTTCACTGAAGCTCAACTAATCTGACAGTGCTTGAGAGGTTATGAGGAATGGGGAAAACTGCTCTATTCCATGTATGCAGAGCAAGTAGACGCAAACTCGCAAAATGATTCAAGGTTCTAATTACTGCAAGGGAAGCCACAACATTTTAGTTTTTTCGCTTTAAAAATAGATTTGGAAAACTTATTCTTTTGCTCAGTTGAGATCAGTTGATGCAGTGTTTAGACTGAAAACTACGGTTAATATTGTAAAAAACACAACAGTGAAAAAACTGGTTGCATTAGCATTGGTTGCAACTATGTTCACAAGCTTTTTGGCCTCATTTGTAGAATTTTTATGCAAATCTTAATTCCAATGAAGTTCTTTGCGTCCTTTTCAATTTTTACAGCTAATGCTTCTTTTCTTCCTTATGTCTTCACAGCTGGTATTCCCATTGTTCAGGGAGGTAGTATCACTAAAGGCACCCCAGGGAACAGAATACATTCAGATTCTTCAATCTCCCACCGAGGGGGCTCCATTACTCAGGTGAGCTCAGCTCATCACCGAAATATCATTAGTATAGGTCCTTGTCCCACTTCTGTACACATTAGATTCCTTTCTTTGCTTCTTAGGGCTAACTCACACTCTAAGTGCAATCATGCCTGACTGTGATTACTAATTGTACATATGTCAACACATTGATAGCCCATGTTTAAAATTTGACTGGATTTCTGGCTTTTATTTTGATAGTTTTTGTTTTGATATGGCGTGCTTAAATTCAAAGATTTATCAATTGTCCAGTGCAGCGATGGATTTTTGCAGAGGCAGCAGGAAACAAGGGAGGTATTCAAATCAAATCAATCAAATCAAATCAAATTTTATTTGTATAGCCCAAAATCACAATGTACTCATTATCTCACTGGGCTTTGACAGACTATACAGATGTGACACCCTCTGCCCTTAGATCCTCAAACTGGGTGAGGAAAAACTTTAAAAACCCTAAACAAGGAAAATAAGACACCTCAGGAAGAACCACAGAGGAGGGATCCTTCTTCCTTGGACGGAGAAACGTGCAATAGATGTCATATGTACAGAACACAACATGTTAATAACAGTTTACTTAGAATGTATAAAACATCCATGTTGTCATACATAAAGGCTCAGTATTAATTTCTATTGTCATGTCTAAGATGCTTACGCATGCTTGTGCTCTTGCATGAGCAATTGTGCCAGGGCCAAGAACGGATGCAGTGCTTTGTCAAGGTGCAGTGCACTTGCACTCAAACAATCCTGAATTTATGAGTCAAATGTGCTTGAGCACAGCACAGTACAGATTTCTTAGTGTATGTGTGCCTTTAGTCCTTCCCACCTGAGATGTGAGCTGTTTATGCAAAGAAGGGAAATGAGGTTCTTGGTTATTTTATTCAGTGCAGATTTGATGTGGCTACAACAAACATACATAATAAACTACACATTGTCCTTTCGATCTGACACATAATTATTTAAAAAAAAAAAAAAAAAAGTTTTTGTTTTATTTTTTTTACTTTTTTTTTTTTTCAAAACATAAATAATTTTACAATTAAAAATCTGTTAAAAAATACTGTAAGGCAGTTAGCAATAACACTGATTACAGATACAGTAATCCACATTATGCTGTTTTTGGTGCTGCAATCAGGATGTGAGTGAGAGTTATGAATACGATGCTGACAGAGAGTGAGTTTGAGAAGTGTGTTGCAACAGACGTCATTCTTAACTGACAATAATAAACGTAGGTCAGTTTTGGAAAAAAATATGTACTATACATGACCTGGTATGTAGGTTTTCAGAGAGAATTGTTGTTATTGTTGTTATTGTTTCTAGTAGTATTCATTAATTTTATTATTGTTATTACTACTACTACTACTATTATTATGACATTGTAGGCAGGAGAAGGAAAGATTTATAAATTCATGAAAAAAATGAAAAATTGTCAAACTGAGGTAATAAATTGATAAGAATTTTAATTACAGAAGAAAAGTTTGATATTCTGAGGGGAAAAAAAACAACTTATTTTTAAGTGATACATTTTCAAGAAAAAATATTTTAAATTCTTTTTGATTAAAATTACAACTTAACAGTTAAAATTTAAGATGATGTTTAAATTACAAACACAGGGGAATCAGTCAGGGGTTTTCTTGTAAAATGAATACTCTAATGGAAACTGTTATTTCAAACGTACAACTGTTACTCTTCATAAATGTGATTCTGAGTCATTTCACAGAATGATATTCCCCTCCCCTTGCTCTGTCATTTTAATTTTGATTTTTTTTGTTTGTTTGTTTTTTACCTACAATGTACAGAGACAGCCCACACTCATTGTTTGTGTTCCCCCTGCTTTTTCCAATTAACACTGCTCATACTGCTGTCAGACAGGCCGTCTTTGCAGTGCTCGGCTTTGATTTGTGTACTTATGATGATGGAAAGCTAAGCAGAGCCATTTAGCCAAGAGCTGTTTTTGCTGGATTGACATAACCTCAGCTCTGAGTGGCCCTGTCACCATAGCAACAGGTACACACCGTACTGAGTCTGTTCCCTTTTTCATTTATCTATTTACTCTAGAGTCTTGCCAGTCATTGATACTGTATGTCCACTGTAATATCTTATTCAACTGACATTCAAGAGAAAACAAGTACCGAGGCAGCTCTTATCCACTGTAACAGACCCAAGTGTGTTAAAATCTAATC
The DNA here is from genome assembly GCA_001698575.1 of Mola mola. Taxonomy (NCBI): domain Eukaryota; kingdom Metazoa; phylum Chordata; class Actinopteri; order Tetraodontiformes; family Molidae; genus Mola; species Mola mola. Next base: position 473,852 of record KV751383.1, on the reverse strand, counting down.
AGTACTCTTGTAGAGGAACACCTACCTTTTTTGAGTTTACTGCATCACGGATTGAAAGGTCTGTGTATTAGCAGTATTGCCATTTCGCCAGACACAGTAAGGTCTACTTTAGCAAGTGCCTTCTGAACCTATTATTTCTTCCTGCACAGAACTAGTCTGGCCCTCAACCTTTAGCACTGTCTTCAGTCAGTATGACTGACTCAAATGACTTAAACGTTTAACTGTTGTTGCAGCTCCATTTTTCAGGGAGTACTTCTTTGTATTGTATAGCTGTGTATTTCTTCAGTATGTGCTCTTTTTATGTGGATCCCTACAATTGACTTGGACCACTCACCATTTAAACAAACGTTTAGGGCAGAAACATTTCAAGAGACCTAATAGGCATTCTCTGCATTACACAATCTACAGTATGTGTTTTACATACAAATCAATAACTCGCTGCGGTTTCATTTACTGCACATCCAGTTCAACATTCCTGAAAAGAAAAAACAAAAAAACCAAAACACTCTTCTTCCTTGCTCACACTATCTCTACCATAATTGTACCAGGATTGTTTTTGACCTGCACTGCCTCTTATTCACAGTCTTTCTAAGCTGTTTTTTAAGCAGATTTATTAAAGGACCAACATACATTACTGATTGTTCTATTGAGTAATAGCTTTACAACCATCTGTTTTCATTTTGTTGGTTCAGAGTATTCAGTGTCTAATTTATTTCAGGTTTTACGTTAGAGTTAATTTATAATAAAGACTCTTAAGTATCAATGATTATTTAGTGTGATCACCTTTATATTGTAAAGGTTTGAATATCAGTAACCTGACAGTGCACGTACCTGAGTCTGTAGGCATTGTTACTGTTACAGTTATTCAACCAGGTGTGCTTATTCATGGAAGAAATATAAGTGAAGGAAGCAAAGAAGTATGTTATATGTTAAAATAATTAAAAGCACATCTAGCATGGCCCTGCCTGAGAATAGAATTTCAAGTTGGTTTGCTTAGAATAATGTTTGTTTAAATAGAGGTGCTTCTGGAAACTCTCCAGTTTGACAGAGTTAAGGCTTTTAAAATGGCCCTAATGACAACTTGTTGTATAAAAGTCATGATTAGGCTTTTCCCTGAGCAGTTCTTGCTCAAGGAACTGCTCAACTATCCTGAAATGATAAAGCAGAGGTCTCATAGCCTTTTTTCAACACAGGGGACACCAGCTGATGTGCTGTATAAGGGAACGATTACCCGTCTGATAACAGAGGACAGCGCCAGTCGAGCTGAGAGGGAGCGAGATGAAGCACTCTCGAAAGGCCATGTGGTCTACGAGGGCATCAGCGGACATATCCTCACATATGATCGTGAGTTTATCAGCCTGGCCAACTTTTGCTTTCATCTTGAAGCTCAACAAATAGAATGGTTTCTATGGAGTAAAACTCTACCACTATACTTCACCCTCACAGTTGTTCATGCAAATCATTAGAAGTCATTGCATGCTGTCCCACAACTAAGAAATACTGTTTACTTTATTATAGTAACATCTTTCATTTGTCATTTGTAGGCTCATCTTCTCAGACGCCTAAAGACGAAGGCCGAAGCTCTGGGCAGCCAGGGGAAATTCTAGGCCTGAAACGTCCTTATGATGTTATGGAAGGAGGCATCTCTAGAGGACTGCCTATGAGGGAGTCACTGTCTGCTGCAAACTGTGAAGGTAAGAAAAGCCCCACTGTTGACATAGTTTCAGTTGGGAGATGTTTAGAGTATTTGCAGCAAATTAAAATTGTACAAGCTGTCTACGTGGTTAGTTTAATAACTAAACACAACAGAAAAATACAACTGGACACCTTTAGAATTTAGGTTTCCTTCTTTTACCAACCTGTGATGAACTTAATTGCCATGTTAACTCATTATAAAATGCAAACAATACATATGTAAAATAAAACTAACCAAAACTTGATTTGTTTTTCCATAGTCATTTTTGGTTTGGTTGAAATAAGCTTTCAACGTACAGAATGCAATGTTAAAATATCTTTGCTCTACATACTGACTCCCCTTAATGTCCTGCCATTTCCAAGTCACAGTCTTTGTCCAAGGAGTTATGAATTAACTCTGTAGGGTATCCCCTGTTTTTAAACTGCCTTCCCTTGGTCTTAGAGCAGGGGTGGGCAAACTATGGCCCGCAGGCCACATCCGGCCCGTTGGTCTTTTTAATCCTGCCCGCCGAAGATTGGTACAGAATTTCCCAAATCAAATCATATCATAATTATGACTGCATTCATTTGACCTTGTCCTGTAATGCCTGGAGCTCCACCAGGTGGCGCATTAGGCGCAGTGATACATTGACTTGATTTTGCGGAGCCCGGGCTACTCTCTGTTATTACTCTGCTACTGCTCTGAACCCATCTGCAACAATGAGTGGGCCAAAGAAAAGAAAAGTCGACAGTGAGTGCCGAGTATTTGATAAGGAATGGACAACTAAATAATTTCTCACTGAAGTCCGGTCAAAGGATGTATGTCTTATTTGCCAAGAAACCGTTACGGTTTTAAAGGAATACAACATCAGCCGTCACTTTTCCACCAAGCATGCTAATTACGCTAACAACCAGTCAACGCAAGAACGGACGGCTACCACTCAGAGGACGAAGGCAAGTTATTTGCTGGCATTCAAATTAGCAAAGACCAGCAAGCCTTTCTCCAAAGGGGAGTTTCTCAAAGAGTGCATGTTAGAGAAAGCAGGTATCTTGTGTCCTGAGAGCAAGAACAAATATGAAAAAATTAGCTTATGCAGAACAGTGACTCGCCACGTTGAGCTAATTGACGACGACTTAGCTAGCAAGCTAAACAAAAAAGCGGGGTCATTTACATTATATTCCTTGGCACTGGACGAAAGCAATGACATAAAGGACACCGCTCAGCTTTTAATTTTTATCAGAGGGATTAATGACATTTTTGAGATAACGGAGGAGTTTTTGGTCTTTGAATCCCTAATGGGGAAAACGCGGGGAGAGGACTTGTATGACAGCGTGTCGGGGGTCATCAAGAGGCACAAGCTATTTTTTTTTCACCACAGATGGATCGCCAAATCTGACTGGAAAAAACGTCGGGTTGCTCAAAAGAATCCAGGAGAGGGTGAAAGAGGACAACCCTGAGCAGGAGGTAATTTTCTTACACTGCATAATCCACCAGGAAGCACTGTGTAAATCATATTGCAGCTTGACCACGTTATGAAGCCAGTCGTAAAACTCGTTAACTTTATTCCAGCGAGGGGACTTCAGCATCGTCAGTTTATTAAGTTTCATGAAGAAACTGACGCTGATGACCAGGACTTGCTTTACCACTCCAATGTCCGCTGGTTACGTTTGGGGAAAGTAGGAAAGGAGATTATCTCATCTTTGGAGCTACTTGATAAAGCTGACGATTTCCTGAGCTGAGTGACACAGATTGGCTTTGTGATTTAGCTTTTGCTGTGGACACACTGACATACATGAATGAGCCGAACATGAAGCTACAAGGGAAAGACCAGTTTGTGCATGAAATGTACACAAACGTCAGAACCTTAAAAACCAAGCTAGCTTTATTCTCAAAGCAAATGTCAAACAAGTCATTCGCTCATTTCCCCACACTGGCTACACTGAAAGAGACCCCTCGACATGTTAAAAAATACAGGAAATCACTAGACGACCTGCATGGAGAATTCTGCCGTCGGTTCTCTGATTTTGGAAAAATTGACAAGTCACTTCAGCTGGTGTCATGTCCCTTTCACACAAGACCCTGAAATGGTGCCACAGGAGTTGCAGTTGGAACTGATTGATCTCCAATGTGACACCGTCTTAAAGGAGAAGTTCAACTCTTTTAAACTGGATGAGTTTTATGCTTCATTAAGCGCAGCCAAATTTCCAAACATCCAGAAGATGGCACAGAGGATGCTGGTGTTGTTTGGCTCTACGTATGTGTTTGAACAGACTTGTAGTGTGATGAACACCAACAAAGCACCCCACAGATCCCAGTTGAGTGATGAACACCTCAGATCTGTTCTGAGAATTGCCACAACGAAACTAACACCAGACTTCAATGCACTGGCAAAAAAGGGTGATCAACACCCAAAAGTTTGCCCACCCCTGTCTTAGAGGATATGTCCATCCCCACAACAGTTTAAAGTCATATTTGCAGGTTGCAGTCCAAAATCATCCAGTCATAGACAGGGCCACTTGCTTCGTGGCTAAATAATCAGTAGATCAGCAAAGGGTGTTGTGGCAGAACAATTGGCATGATATGCTACCACTTACAGTGTGTTTGGAGCTGTTCTAAAAATCTGGTCATATTTTACTAATTGCACCATTTACAGTATCTCACTGCTCCTCTACCTCTATTACAGGTTTGATTGGCCGAGCCATGCCTCATGACAGGGACAGTCCGCACCACACATCCTACAAAGATGCTCATCACATCCGCGGCTCCATCTCACAAGGTAACTAGTCCCTTCTGCTAGGAGGCAGGCTGACACTGTTCTACCAGTTACAGTTGATGAAGTGTTGATGTTTCCAAGCAAAGCAGATCAAAGAGTCACAGCACCCCTGAGAAAAGTCTGAAAAATATGTTGCAGCAGGTTAAATCTTTGAACCGGATGTAAATGTGCGTCCTTGTCAGGTAGTACTGTTAAGTGTGGTATGTTGTTCTGTTTGCATCCTGTAATTTCTTGTTGGAACACACTCATTTTGCTCTGACTTTATCAGACTGTGCTCGTTGCCCAGTATAGCTGCAGAGAAAAATTTGTATCTTTCTCTTTTCAAGAAATCTATCTAAAAGCAATTAATTGAATTTGCAATTGAATTTGTGTAACCATCTTGTCTCATCTTGCCCAGAGATAGTAATACATGAAAGTGCTCTCAGAGCTGCTGTTTATATAATATTATCTGAAACTTTCATTGTGTCTGTTTAAGTCTCAGTTCATGTCTATCTAAATCAGGAAAAAAAACCAATTGAAACACAATCTCCACTGTTGAAGAAAAATATATTCTTTTAGGCATACCTCGTCATCTGGATCCTCCGGATGGCTACCTGAGGAGGGAAGCGAAGCAGATGAAGAGCGAAGGCTCCCCACAACGAGGGCCTGGTTTACTCTCTGACCCGATGAAAGGCAGAGAAGTCATGGTGCCCACGGTGAAGGAGGCTGGGCGCTCCATTCACCTCATTCCCAGGGAGGAGCTCAGGCAGCCTGGCAAAGAGGGCATCATAGCACAGGTACACACACATTAGCAACATATGCACTAACTACTCTCTGCTCTGAACTTATTAATTCCTGTTGCTGTTCTCTTCAGGGTACACCCATTAAGCACGAGGCGGCTGGTTCAGGAAAGCGTCATGATGTACGCTCCATCATAGCCAGCTCCCCGCGTTCCTACCACAACGCACCCTCCCACCTGGAGAGGGGCCGCTATGAAGAGGCACCAAAAAGTCGGCCCAGCACTGTGGTCAGTACAGCTAGCCCTATAGCTCGCTCTTCTCCTCATACACTGGGGTCAGAGCAGGGAAGCAAAGCCCATCATAGTCCAGTGGGCTACGAGGACAAAGCCGGGTTAAGGACCCCTTACTCTGGGCCCTCGCATCGTGGCTCCCCTCTGTCCAGGGAGGCAAGCCAGAGGCAGCATGATGGTGGGTATATCTCATACAGCCAGAACATGTGTTTGACTTTTGTTACTGCTATGTTATGTAGCTAAAAGTTTACTTTAGCTACATAACTAATGTCATCTTCTTTTCTCCTTGTGTTTACTCAGTTTCTAGTAAGAATCCCCCACAGGAGCGTAAAGCGACTCCAACCCCAAGGGAAATGACTGCTACCAAATCACCACTTCCTGGAGTCCCAGATCAACAAACCTACGAGCGTTTGCTGCAGGGTCTTGGAGCTGCAGACGTGTACCGTCAAATCCCCTTAGCCTTTGATCCTGCAGCGCTGCCCCGTGGCATCCCCATTGACCCTGGTACCGTCACATTATATCACTACATTTTAGCAGCCTACACAACCTCACGTGTTTTCATTTCCTCACATCTGATCAGACTTTGGCTAGATTGTTCGCAGTTGGCAGTTGGCAGTTGTGAGGTTATCTATACGTATGTTTTGACAGTGGTCACAAAAGTAAGTTGTTCCTGTATGTTTAAAAAGGAAAAAAAAACACCTATTGTAAAGACCTATTATAAAGACCTTTTTTGTCCAGAGAAGGTGCAAAAAGACAGAATAGAAAGACAGAAATTGGGTTCTCTTTTGCCATTACAGAGGGAGTTCAATACCTTTAAAAGTGCATTCTTAGCTGGAATACCAGCATCTTTGAATCCTTAAAACTGGACTTGCTTTTTAAATGTAGTTTTCACACCTGCTGCTTTATCTCTACATACCAATGTAAAAGGTCCCATGAATCTAATCACAGCCAGACAGATTAATGAAACATAAACATGTGTTTACAGGTGTTTCAAATATTTTTATTGTGAAGCAACAGTAATACAAATTTCTTTGATTTAAACATTGCCTCATTCCAGGTATAAGACAAAATAACACAAACACAGTATTAAACTCAGTAACATAAATAACAAAATAAGTTCAATAATTGGGGAGATAAACTAACACTAAGAAGGAAATAAGGCTCCAACTCCCTCCCCTTCCACCCCTCCCATCAAGGTGCTACTTAGGGTTTGCAGACATTACTGGTTGGTCATCTTGACCATAAAAATGTTCCAAATATGAGATTATTGGCTTCCAAGTCTTTTTGGATTCCTCCAATCTATCATTGAGGGTATATGGAATCCTCTCCACGTCTAAGGTATCAGTCAGTGTCATTACCAAGGCTTTAAATGTCAGTATCTAACACTTTTTCCAGAGTAGGGAGGACAAGTTTTTTTTCCACTGAAGATTCCATAGGACAGAAGGTGCTCTACTCCCAGAGTTTTCAATGCCCCTAATATAACCAAAAGTGTTTAGCATTCAGAGAACAAGTGTAGACATATTTAAGGCCTTCCCAAATGTCCTCTGCTATTTCCATACCCAATTCCTTTTCCCAGTCTTTTGTATGCTTTCCATATTCAATTGGTCTTGTTCCTGCAGTAGATCATATATAAATGAAATTGCATTTCTTTCCACTGTGCATTCTCTGAGACACCGGTCTAACCTTTCAGGTGTGGCATTTTCAAAATTATCCAGGTGGGTCTCTACAAAATTTCTTAACTGTAGGTATCTTAAAAATTCATTTTTTAAAAATCCATATTTTGCCTCTTGTTTCTCAAATCATGCAAATATGCCATAGATATAAAGATCTACTACACATTGCATAAAAAATTCTTTCCACCAATCAAATCCTCCGTCTATAATAAGAGGGATGAATGATGGGTTTGCTGATAGTGGCAGTGTAAAGAATAGCTTTCTGAGTTTAAGTTGCTTTATTTTCCTCTAGATCTGAATACTGTTGTGAATAATTGGATTATGTTTATAACATGTTTTTTTTAAGATGAGTGGTTGACGTTAAAATAGCGCCAATCGAGTAGGGAACACAGTCCTCTTGTTCAATGTCTAGCCAGCTGGCAAGCACAATTGTCTTGTCCAGCCAATAGGAGATTCAACAAATATTTGCAGCCCAATAGTACTGAATAAAGTCTGGGATGGCCAGCCCACAGTTTGTTTTACGTTTGCATAAGTGCCCCTTTTCTGTTCCTATGGGCTTTATAAATCCAAATGAATGGAAGAATTATAGAGTCTAGTTTTTTAACGTAGGTTTTAGTGAGATATATGGGTAAATTTTGAAAGAGATGTTGTAGCTGAGGAAGACAGACTGTTTTAACTGCATTTACTCTACCTATCAAGGAAAGAGGGAGGGTTCTCCAGAACTCTAGTTTATTTCTAAACTTATTCAATATAGCCATAAAAGTAGCGTCAAATAACTTATTATATTTCTTTGTAATTTCTGGCCCCAAATATGTGAATTTTTCCTGTGCTAATTTGAATGGATTCTGTAAAAAACATACATGGTGATGACAATCTCGATCAAACATCTTGATCTTTTCCCACCCACACGGGTGAGAAGAAAAGCCAAAACATATGTTATTTATTTGTTATTTTTACTCAAATGGCAAGCGGTTCTTGACAGAAATGAACTACTCTCCATCCACAGCAGCATACTACTTGCCTCGCCATCTTGCCCCCAACCCAGCGTACCCTCATCCCTACCCTTATCTCATCCGTGGCTTTCCCGACACTGCGGCCCTGGAGAACCGCCAGACACTGCTCAACGACTACATCACCTCCCAGCAGATGCATCAGTGGCCTGCAGCTGCTGCTATGGCCACTCAGCGCTCGGACCTGCTGAGGGGCCTCACCCCACGAGACCAGCCCCTTCCTTTGTCCTACTCCACAGCCCCACGTGGTAACTTCCTAACACTCACATTGGCATTTTAAGTTGTCACACTGAAAATTTATTTTCGACAGGAGAGTTGTAAACTTCACAGCACAGAAATGAGGTCTACAGTACAGACAGATAGCAGTTCTCATTGCCTGTTTATCATTCAATAAATGAATCCCCTGACTAAGTACATTGCTGATCATAGTTCTGTGTGGTAACATGTCCTACTTTACCTTAAATAGAATCC
>KV751383.1:423084-454553 GCA_001698575.1 Mola mola | reverse complement strand
CAGTGTCTGCTCCTTCCTCCTCCTCTGGCCAGCCGGTGGCCCAGGGCCCAGGGATAGGACCTGGACAGGGTCGGTCCTGGGAGGAGGAGCCCAAGCCTCTACTAATGTCTCAGTATGAGACCCTGTCTGACAGCGAGTGACCCAAATCTCTGTCATACCACCATAGCCGCTAACAGTCAACCAATCCTGTGCTGCTGCTGCACACACACACACACACACACACACACACACACACACACACACGCATACACCTGCTGAGGCATCTTCAAACCTCCCTGCATCATTCCACTCTGCATTTCCTCCCTCCATCACCTGAGACACCAGTCATGACGAGCTGGAACACTGCTGCTCTGTGTGTGTATATGTGTGTGTCGGTGTGTTTGTACTCATGCATTCACTCCAGGACTACTCAAAAGGACAAATCACTTTTATTTTTTTCCTCACTGGCCTTATCAGAACAGACACTCTGACCTGCACTCTGGTGCATCGCTCTGCCATGCTGACTCTTATGTGGATGTGTTGTTGGTCTGGTCTCTGCTCTATTGACAGAATTTGGTCTGACCTTAGAGCTCATACAGCAAGGACCTTCTGACATTACCCCGCAGTGAACTGCTGGCGGCTTTTACAAGAATATGTGGGAGGGGACAGGAGGATAATTGACGTCTCGTTTCAGCTCTTTCTTTACTTTCAGTCATTCCAGTCCTGTGCTCGGAATGTGACCTGAGACCCTTAGTACATTTTGACAGTGAAATTTTGATGGTGTCATTTGTTGTCTGCAATGATGTATCTTTTTGGGGACAGAAGGGGGGCAGGGAATGTTTTGCAGGAGGGTCATATCATTGGTTGACAGGGTAAATACGCTGTTCATCACTGATCTCATATGTTTTGGAGGGTCCTAAAGGCCTGTTGACAGCAGGAGAGATGATTTGCCAGATGGATGGCACTGAAAAAAGTGACACTTTCTCACTGTTTTTATATTAACCATGTCTTTGAATGCTGATACTTTTTTTTGGATATGAAGCACTTAGCTGTCATTCTGTTCACAATGGCGTTTTGAAGAGTCCGTGTTTCCGGGGGCAGGTGAAAACACAGACTCAAGAACAGCAGAGAAACCACATGGTGGAGTAATTCTTTAACACCTATCTGTGTAATTTTTGGTCTTGCTACCGATATATCGTGCCCACACTCAAAGCGACAATCACCTTTTAGTGAATGATGACTACGCTGCTGTGGGCGGGGGCAGACCAAACTTAAAGCTGCTTAAAAGCCAACTCCTCAGCATCGCAAGTAGTTTGCTTGCTTTGAAGTGACAAAGACAAACCATCTTTGAGTCCCATCGAGGAGTGTTGTGACAGTCTGACCTTTCACTGCCCAGAGAAGAGGCTCAGCTCCTCATCCAGGCAGATTTTGTATAGTTATTAAATATTCCTAGTGTTAAGTGCCATTTATTTTACATATACAGTACTGAAGTGACGCACAAGTTTTCTTTTAGCCCCCCCTTGACAGGGTTTATACTCTCCTTGCAGGGAAGTCTGAAAAAGCAAAATTAAACGTCCTTTTTTATCTTATTTTTTCTTTTCCTTTCCATCTCAGCCTTAGCTTTTTAACGGTTTGACTCCAATCAACTGACCTGGGCTCGCATCAAACTTACTTATGAGACCTGTGACATAATCAAGTGTACTTTATAGTGCCCTCCCCCCCATGTTTGTGCTTTTAAGAGGAGGTCGAGGAGTGAGGCATTCACTGGTAGTTTAATGCAACATTAGACATTATCTAGTTTTCCTGCAGTATTTCGAATGTCATCCTCTTTAAATGATGTGAAATGTTTCAGGGTAGTTAACCTGTCCTGTGACTGAACGCTTTCAAGCAACCTTACCTGTAGTGTATCTTTAGTTAATTTTGTCCCAACACAAACATGACTGTTAAAGGACTACCTCCTCTCCCTCTTTTAAGTCAGTGTGGCTGCCACGAAAGCTCAGCCATGTTTTAGCCCGATTAAGACCAATAGGTGTTTTTGTTTTTTTTTCATTAAGCAAGGCACAAAGAGCCATGCCTCTTTGTGTGTTTATCATTTTTCCACTGATGAAATTCAAGAATGTGACTGTAAACAGACTAAGCCATATTCAGCTGTTCACACAATCTGTTGTTTTAATTACATTTTGAAATAACTTTTAACGTGTCCATTTTTCATTTATAAATCAAAAAAAAAGTCATACAAAACCTGAAAGTCGATTGCTGATGTGTTCACTGTCCAAGCATGGGTGGGTGGGGATCTACAAATAATTCAACCATTTTGTGCATAATGATTTTTTTTTTTTTTTAATTATAACCCACTGTATAATAGCAAGGATTGTATATAAAACTGAAGAGATGTACATATTTATGTGGCTTGCTTCAAGGTTGGTATTCTGAAAAATGAAAAAGGAAAAAAAAAAATATTCACATGGTTAAATTTTACATGCCCACCAGCAAGCTTTGTGGATAGCAGTGTAAAAATGAAAGCAAAGAAAACACTGCCTTAATGTTTAAATAAAAAGCTTATTGCCATTCATGGTCTCACTCATTTATCAGATATCAGTACGTTTGTGCTGGACTGGACTGGACTTCTGTGTTCATATTGCACTGCAAAGCCTCAAGCAATGAAGGCCAAGTGTCACCAGGGGGCAGTATCGGCATATCAGTTGCAGAATATTTACCCGTTTTAGAATAACATTGAAATGCAATTTATGCATTAATGGTTTCAGTGAATTTAATGTTGCAGCTGAGAAAGTTCAACTTGTTTTAATTACAGTCTACAAAATGATTTGTTAGGTTATATTTTGCATAAATAAATCTGCAAAGCAATATTTCACTAAAGTAAAATGTAGTGGAGTTTGAGGTGCAATATTTGCCTCTCAACTGTAGCCTAAATAAGGATTAGGACTTTATAACCACATTTCCAAATTCTGTAAGATTTAGCAGTGAGGTTATCTCCAATGGAGCACGTTTACTCAGTGTTAAGTACAATTCTGGAGTGCTTGAGCACTTTCATTCTACTACAGTGCATTTATCTGCTCAGTCTAAAGGTCAAAGTGATCTGTTCGTCATTCTGACCATCATTATGGTCTACATAGAACTATAGCCTTCATTCTGCCTATTCTCCAGACCTTATATAAACAAGGTCATGACCATGACCCGGAAGCCGAACTACGTCTAAAAGCAGGGTAGATTTCTGGCTCATCCTCTTTTCTTTCTCGCCTCAGAGATCAGGTACAGGTAAGAAAATAACTTGCCACTTGCCCTTGTGATTGCCATAGAGTGCCCCTCAGGTCTGCCCATTGCTCATTTGAGAGAGAGGAAGTAGATAATCCCTGCAGTGCAACTTTGGAACTGTCAAGGGATGAGAGACCTCACCATGGTACCAGAACTGTGCCTAAGTGTGGTAGGAAAGGGGGCGCTTTCCAGACAGGACTGCCTCTTAAAAACGTTCTCAAAGCTCAAAGGACCACCACAATAATTTCCTTCATTCCTCCCCCTCATATCTGCCTCAGCCTCTCACCAGCTATTTTATTTGTATGCTGCAGACCAATATGGCTTTCACAGACTTCTTTACCAGATGCAATAAGGAGTGACTTGAAGGCTTTGCCTGTAAAGTTTCAGAAACTGCTGGGGTTGATGGTGGCAGTTTCAGTGGTAGTTCCCCTAGGTCTGCTAAGGGCATGTCCCATCCAACATTGGTTCAACTCCTTTCACTTTCATCCAAAGACAGACAGGAGGGTGAAGCTGCTTGTGACACAATCTTGTATCTGGGCCTTACTCCCTTGGAGGAACCGGGGCTTTCTTCTTGATGGAAGCCCACTGGGAAACATACCTCACATTAGATCACAATACAACCGATGCATCTCAGATGGGCTGGGGAGATGTGTGGAAGGGCAGGACAGTGAGGGGGCATGTGGGAGCCCCCCTGGTCGTAGATGCACAAAATTGTTCTCAAACTGAAGGCAGTTTATCTTGCCCTCAGTGAGTTTGTTGCTAGTAAGAACAGACAGCACCATAGCGGTATATCATATAAACCACCAGGGTGGGACTCCAGGTGGCAAGTGTACTTCTGACATGGGCATGGCCTTGTCTGTCCTCTTTAAGGGCAATACAAATCCCAAGTGTAGTGATCAGGTCAGCCAATATCTTATCAAGTACAGAGCCTCTTCCTGGAGGGTGGTGGTTACAACTGGAAGTAGTGAGCCAGATATGGGCTTGGTTCAGGGTAGCACAAGGTTGATCTTCTGCATCAGCAGAAACAACCCAGTGCCTGGAATGGTTTTCCTTCATGGATCAGGAGGACAGTCTGGGCCTGGACGCTCTGTCATAAGAATGGCTAACAGGTTTTTTTTTTTTATCTGAGGCAGCTGCCATCACATGCAGGCCTTCTGTCACAGTTCAGGTCAGATTTAGCATCCAAACCCAACTGCCCTACACTTGTGAGTGTGGACCCTGCAGAGTCCAGCTTGCAAAAGCTACATGAGACTGTTTATGAAACATTGAGTAATGCTAGATCTCCATACACTCGAGCTAATTATTCCATGAGGTGGAAAATATTTTCAGAGTGGTGCTTAAGCATGGATACTGGCCCAGTAGCCTGTTCAGAGCAACTTGTTCTCCACTTTTTGCAGTCCCAATTGGACCAAGGCAAAGCAGTCAGGACAGTTAAGATCTATGCCCCCGGCATTTTGGTAGTTCATGGAGAGATCAATTGTCAGCCCCTTGGGTCGTCATCCACTAGTATGTCAATTTCTGAAGGGAGCGCACCGCTCGTGTTCGGGACGCATGTTGTGCCCACCAAGATGGCACTTAAGACTTCAGTCTCTTTAGATAGCTCTTTTGGCCCTCTGCTCTGCTAAACATATCGGGGAGCTGTGCATTCTCACTGTGATTGGTGATTGCTTACAGTGGAGAGCAGATGGCTCAGGGGTGTCATTTTGGCCTAACCCTGCATTTTTGCCAAAGGTACTTAATCCGTTGTCTAGGAACCAGCTGTCGGAGGAGTAAATTTACAGAAGAATCAGCAGAATTTTTTATCACAAATGTGCAATAAACTAGATTATACATACAGGACAAATTAAAAGAAAAACCTGAAATAATTAGTGGACAAGCATCAAATACATTTACAGTACTCTAAGTGCTAAGTACTAGTAAGTACTTACTAGTATTAACTAATAAGTAAATCTCATCTCATCCCCCAGCAGATTTCAACACATGCTGAGTGTAACAAGAGATCACAATAAATACTTACACTTCATCCTATATAAGCTGTTTTGTCAGATTTTTTTTTCTTCTTTTACTGTTTTTTTTTTAAAAAAAAACCCAACAAAACACAACTCATATTTCCTGTATTTTCTGGTTGTATTCATATAAAGAGACTGAGAAATGAATATATATGAGCATTACACACGGTCAAAACAGCAAATCTAATGACAGTACTTTAGTTTGACATAAACAAAATCTCTTAATCCTTTAAAAAGGAAAAAAAAGAATATCTTGCTCTCAAAAACATAACCTGGGTAAATATGGGTTGTATGTATGATGGAGTTTCACAGACATGGCGTGGAGCGCAGAAGCTATTCTGGCAGCTTGTGGTGACTCCACATTGAGCTACTTCATGTTGATTTTTCCTTCAATTTGTTGCCCATCTGTATGTTTACAGGTCAGCGGTCACCTGGTTTTCAGATATCATTTTAATTTCATTCCAGATAAAATTAACTGCTTTAATTCAGTAACAAACTGAAATCACTGAATAAATTCTGTGGAATAAATACATTACTTGCCACCCAAATGTAGTACAAAGTGCACACTATGAGTAAAGGCACTTTATACATACATTACTGCAACCTCCAACCCATTGAGATATTTAATTTTTGTTTGCTTGCTGTTGTTAGCATGTAAAGTGAAGTTGTTGATCAAATATTTTAGTTGTGTAGCAGTATATAGTCCTGAGAATATACAGGACTATATGTATTGAGTTCAGCATCTTTTATTGGGTCATCATTTATGCCATAAACCAAAATCTACTACTCATAAATTCCTATTAAATCCTGTTATTTAATTTGTATCCGTACATCCTCTCTCTTTATAGGGGACAAAACTCAAGAATGCTACATGACAAATACTCGGCATAACAGAATCAAGGTCTGGGATATGCTCTTTTTATTCAATTAGCATATAGGTACATCGTTTTTAAGTTATTTCCTTTAATCAGAACAGGAACAATAATTTGACGTACAAAAATATAAAGAATTATGAAGTGCCTCGATGCCACATATACAACAGTAAAATATTTTACAGTAACAAAATCACATGTTAGGAAACAAAAGTATCTCATACAAAACCCACCAACCCTTAAACACACCACCAACTTCCTCTCATCATTCTCTGACGTCTCATAGACCATCAACACGTAACAAATCATCCTGTTGGAACATCACTGTTTTGTATAAGAAACATCATCAGAAGAGTTCCTCATCTCACCATTAGTTTATTCCTTGAAAAAGCAGATCTGACTTCTCCTCCCTAGTCTTTGCGCTCTGTTTACTCACTATCCAGCATGCATCTCACAGTACTGACGCTCCACCTTTGGCTTTGTGCACTCCGTGCCTCTCCGACCATTACAAATTCTCTGGCAGGGTATTTTAAACGAAAATGTAACAAGACCACAAGCTCAAGACTGCAGCTAAAAGTTGGGAATACGCATTTGTAATGAAGTAAAACTCATACTTGAAAATTAGAGGTAAAGTCTGTTTCAATCTCTCTCCCTTTCTAAAAGTTTGAGCAAAACTACTTTGCATCTTAGTTGACATCCCCATCAGGAGAAACTGATGTTTGATGTTTCTGAGCTACTTTAAATGAGACAATTTGCAGAAATCTGAAAACAAAATAAAACACTCAGGTGCACCAGCTATTCATAGGCCTGGGTTCTTATAATGTGTGCGTCTATTAGGTGGAGATTGCAAACAAACTTAAGTTTAACCACGTTACTGCCAGGTGTAATAAGGCTCATGGATCTGATCTGACATATCTGTAAAATTAAGTTTCATTAACAATATGCCTCAAATTACTGACTGTTATGCAAAGCTAAACTAGGTTAGGTTATCATAATCTAATGGCGAATGCTGATAGTGAAAACACATAATATTCAAATGTAATCCAAAAGTAATACCAACATTTACAAAGAGTTCAGTTTAATGTGTCCTCTACCCCATATAACTGTAATTTTCGAAGTTACGCTACAAGTTGTGTTGCTACAGTGCTATCATATTGAGAACTATGTTGGTGAGTTTTGGACAGAGCTGCAGATGTTTGCTGGCATTAGATTTACAGTAAAATACTAAAATCCGTTAGGCAATCTTTCAGTGTTGATGGGGCAACATGATTCAGTAACTCCCTTCGATGTGGACAGAATCATCCATTTATATGCACTGATGGCTGTACAGCCTCCACCAGTCAACTTCCTAAGTGATGTTTACGGAAAAATGAAAGCTCAGGAAGTAAGAATTGCTACCACCTAAATTTTAGTATGGTTAGTTCGATCAGCACCTTATTTATTTAATTTTGAAGTTTCACACGAAGTAACATTTTGTTCACAGGGGTAAATCTCTGACAACTGGCATTGCTCTTTGTGGGCATTTTCTCTATAATGCGTCACAGCTAGTCTATGAAAAATCCAGCAACAAGCCTCTTTAGATCTCATCCACCTGATGTATTCTGCTCTGAAATTAGTTGTTAGCTGGGGTGCATGTTACAGTAGAGGCCTCCCAACCAGGAAATGCAGTACCATTACTGTTACGGATAACTGCCCAAAGCTGCTAATGATTACCTGATGCATACATAGCGGTGTATTTACAAATAGCTAGTGCCATCGAGTGAGATGTTTGTTTTTAGCAATAAAACATCCAGAAAACCATAGTTGGAAATATTGGTTGTTTTTGGTGAGAAGATATGATGAGATGAGTTCACTGCATTATTACAGTTCGTCCAGGGCCGACAGCTGTGACACATTAGTCACAAATTGTTGCACACTTTCTCCATATTATCTAGTTGTTTTTGTTATTATTGCTAATAGTGTTTTCCTACTTTCCCTTGTAACATGCTCCACCATCTGGTAGCTAAGCACGTCAAAGACAAACTACACTGAAATAAAGCAAATACAATGATTGCCACCATTCTGAAATGCCTTGAAAACGAACATGTTTACCCTTGTAAATACAGATGATGTGTCCACGCACACAGTCCTGATGTAACGGATTACGTTTCAAAGCATTAAAACTCCTAATAAATAATATTTAGGGATTTTTCGAACATGTTTACCCTTGTAAATACAGATGATGTGTCCACGCACACAGTCCTGATGTAACGGATTACGTTTCAAAGCATTAAAACTCCTAATAAATAATATTTAGGGTTTTTTTTTTTTTTTTTTTTTTTTTATCACCACAAACTTCATTGTTTGAGTGTTGCTCTGCAGGCCTGTTTCCAAAAAACAAGCTGAAATACAGAATACTAAAATACAGAAATATTTCCCATTCTCAAACCTTTCCAAGGTTCGTTATTGTGCTCTCATCCTTCTGTTGAGTCCAACACAAGACCACCTCTGGTTCTGCTGAATGAACAGGACATTTAACAATATGCAGTTCAGTTTAGATACATTGTTGAACCTAGACAAGCTGCTGTTTGAATGTGTTAACTGAAGCTGAAAAACAAAAGCATGCTCTGTCTCTGCTCTGTGTGCAGAGCTAAGAGAAACTATCTTTGGTCCAATATTTTACACATGATGCAGAGCTGAATCCCCATCCCCAAAAATGTCCACAGAGTGGACTGTGTTACGTATATAGAAAATAAGTGCAATAAAGCCTCATTAGAAAGCTTTGCATTGGTGTGACTGGCCGTGTGCAAGCTTGGCTGAAATACACGTCACCTTGACGTTTCACTACATATACAGACAATCTGAATGTAAACCTTTGCTGAGGCTACAGTCCAACCAGAAGGAGAGCAAAGGCCACCAATGTGTCGGCTCTGGTATTAAATAAGACATTAACAATTGAAGTGCAGCTTTAAACTGCCAGAGCACCACCTCCCTTTTAAAGACTGCATCAGTAGAAAGTTTAATACACTTAGGTGAAATATCACTAAAGGCTTCTTAAAGTTTCCTCTGCAGTGAAGAAAGAAGACAAGAACTGTGTTACTTTTAGATTCAACAGGTGTTAATCAAAGTGTTTCCCCTTCCCAAGATCCTCCAAAACTCTCATTCTCTGTGTGTGGGTTTGCCCCATCGGAGCCCTACACGTGCTCTGTGTAGACAATACAGGGACTCGTATCCTCAGTAGACTCCAGCTGCACTGTTGAGACGAACCAGCGGCGGGAGCCTGTGGCATTGTAGTTGAGCGTGGTGCGGTAAGTGTTCTTAGCGTGTTTCGGGTAAATGATGGTGGTGCTCTGGTAGCTAATGGGCTTCTGTTTTGGCTCCAGATACACCTGGGACTTGTAGCTCCTCCAAGTGCAGTTCCGCACCGCCACCACTGTTTCGCTGAATGAGTTGGCTGTGGGAACGAAGGTGCAGTACACCTGGTCTCTGTAGTGCTTGTCGGAGTCGTACTTGACCTCTGAGTTGCACCTAGAAAAAAAGAGGAGCTTTAGAAAAACAAATTAAAATTGAACACTAGATGGCAGTATTGGCCAGAGAATAAAAAAGACTTGCTTAAACCATTGATTAAAAACGTATTTCTCTTTTTCTCTTTTTCATGTTTTCACGAAAAACAATTCTTTGTGGTCTTAAGATCTCTTAGATGTAATTACATCTGTAATGTAATACAACTTTGCCTCATTTAGACTGTGGGGATATATGAATGTGCCCCATCTCCATCCACTGCTCTGCCCTTGTACTGCAGCCAGAGTTCCCCTGCTCTGTCATCTTTTAAACTAGTCTACTATATGCTGCACAGTGGCAAGTTCCAACTTTGGATTCAGCCATACATGGTTGAACCAAACAACGATTTCCAAGAAGGAGAGGAGGAGCTACTTGTGCAAGGTCATCTACACGGTGATGCATCAGAATGGTTTATTCTACAACGTTAAAACCCAACGGCGCAAGTCAGCAGGATTGGTTCCTTAGGTGTTCTTCGTAAAAGAACCGGGCTGTAAGAATTCCTTTTTTTGGAGGCTGGTTGGATTGCAGGATGATACTGACTGCTTATTTAAGTCTCAATCTCTGTCAGAGTAATATAAAAAATACATAAAAAATGTGATTTTCATTAGAGGCAATCATTACATGAGTGACCTGAAATCCATATTGCAACCAGCACTATTAGCTTCCTTACTTGATCTCCTGCTCAGGTTTCGGGTTGACCTCAATGCGTTCTCCGAAGAACACGGGGTACATGCGAGTCTTGAGGTCTGCTCCATTGGTGTTCAGCAGCAGGTAGGGCAGCTGTGAAGAGGAAACAAAGGAGTCAAGATTGCAGTCTGTCAGATGACTTTGGATAGTGACGACAATGTAAGCAGCAAAGACAGTGAGAGCGATGATGATCTAGAAGTCTGATATTTCTGTGCAAAACATCACCATATCAGCAAAAGTCTGTCACCTGATTTTAGAAGGCAACAACCACATGAGCAGCACATCAAAATACACGACATGATGATGCACAGTACTCATAAAAAAGGGTATGAGCAGCTATGTGTAACAGAATCACACTCAGAAAAAAGGCTAAAGAAACATATGACAATATATAAAATTAATGTAACTAAAAAAGAAAATAAGGCCGGTGATGGGGTGATTGTGTCATGCTCTGATACTGGTGTAAATTCATTAACATCACACACTTGTGGGAGTAGAGCTGCTTCAGGCCGGTTGTGAACAGCAATGCATATTCAACAGAGACAGACCACCATCAATTGGTTCAAGATAAACCGTAATGACATGAAAGAACTTTAGAGCTGCTTACTGTTTATTTCAATAAGCTGAATGGGTCAGTGTATCATCTTTATATAGCAAAGACCCTGTGCAACCACTTTGGATGACCAAAACAATTCATCTCAATGTCTTAGCGTGGGTTTTTACAGGGATTTGTGCATATGTTCAGAACTTCTTTTCACAAAGTCTTTGTTTTTCTGACTCGTTTTCAACATGACACGCTATCCATACTGCTTCCTTATCAGTGTAGCCGAGTGCAGACAATAAGAATATGAAACGCTGTTTGTGGTTAAATTAACAAAAATATCAGAGCATGTCACAATCATCTCATCACTTAAGATTGGACTGAAACCCCAGAGTCTTCATATCAATTGACATTTAAGTCCACAAAAGTTTGCTTCTGGTTCATTTGACCTATGTCATACTGGAAGAAGCAGTTCAGCTTGTCAACTTGGAGCATTTATGGCAGTGCTGGTTATGCTGTCTGCTTGTATTTGCACCTCTTTGCTGTAATAACAGTTCATCAAGTGAGATGAACATAATTGAAAACTAAATAACTACAACAAGACAATGAACACTGCAGTCAGGGCAACACTTTCATTCTCTTTTCTGTGATAATATCAGATGTGTTGATGGTACATCACCAACTTTCACTGCAGTTTAGGCCAAAGGCGTGTGACTACAACGTGGCTACAGAAACAGAAAGCTCAAACGCTCAGCGGTGACTCTCTGGTGGCCTGGATGAGTGGAGATGATGCTGGAAGATTTTCTTTTGCCCACCAGCGTCTACATACAGTCCAGAGCTCTCAAATCACGCCTACACTGTCTTTGTTTCTTGACTCTTTTGGAATTTCCGTTTTTTTGGCTGTTGCTCCTTCCTTCAGTGCGTCCTAACCCACGCAGTGCCACTTCACAGGGGCAGACCCATCAGTGTTTTCTTTTGTCTGATTAGCGATAAAATAAATTAATTTAACAGTGTAGAGTTGCAAATATTATTTGAGTAGGACGGCACAAAACGGAAACACTTACACTAAGTACAAGTACCTCAAAATCGTACTTATCTACTTACGATTGTAGGCCACCTAGATGACTAATAATCAGTATTAACCATTGAAAAAGAATATTGATTGATCCCTAATTCACACACATATTATAGAGGCAGTGTTTCTGTAACTCACCAATATCTTTAATGGAATCATCTATAATTGATTTATCTGCAGATTATCAACTGACTGTTTTGGTCTATAAAATAACATCAGTCTGAAGTCACAGATAACTGTTTTTCTGACCAAAAGTCCAACAATCAAAGATTTTACGTTCATTGCGGCACAAAACTGTAAGGTGTTAACTTAAAATGACAAATTATGA
The DNA here is from genome assembly GCA_001698575.1 of Mola mola. Lineage (NCBI taxonomy): Eukaryota > Metazoa > Chordata > Actinopteri > Tetraodontiformes > Molidae > Mola > Mola mola. Next base: position 442,249 of record KV751383.1, on the reverse strand, counting down.
AGCTGCCTCTTCAGATGCAGATTAAATTTCTGTTCAGTAATTGAATTATACACTTTGTTTGAGCTTTTAGTGCAAACAACATGAAAGTTGAGGATCAAAAACACATTTGTGTTTTCAGCAGGTGCTTCACCTCATATTGTAGTCACCCATCTAGGTATAGAACCAGGTCTGTGTTGACCATGTCCCTGCCAGAGGCTTCAGGGGACAAACAGAGCCTGTCACAAACACTGATACTGTCCAGACACTGAAGCCTGGTCACAATCAACCTTCTAAGAAGGATACAGACCCCTTTTCTGAAGTAAAAGTACCAGTACACCAAGGTAAAAACTTCCGATTATAAGTAGTAAAGTATTAAAATAAAAGTACTACTTGTTTTAACATTGTTGAAATGAAACCATGTGACAGGTTTAGGGGGAAAAACAAATCTTTAGTGGATCTTAAATAAAGGGCTAAAGGGCTGGAAAACTCTGGTTTCATCTTTAACAATGTGTTTTACTTTTAAAAGCTTGATAATACTGTGTAAACTCTTCACTTTAACTTAACTGTCGAATAATTGTAGTGGAGTAGAAAGTTTAGAGTAGAATTATGAAAAAAAAACCCAAAAAACAACTTCAGTACTTCACTAAATCTATTAATTCGTTTCCACTCTTTGACCATTTTCTACGCATGTCTCTATATTAGCGCTGAAACTAACGATTACTTTCATTATTGATGAAACTTACGGTTGCTAAAATGTCAAAATGATTGTAAGAATATCTCATCACAGAACAACACTGATGTCTACTAATTGCTTCTCTTGTTTGACCAACCACATCATATTCATATACTTGTCTGTACCATCATAAATAATAATGATAAACAGCTAATATTTGTCATTTTTGTCTGAAAAATTACTGAAATGATTAATTGATTAGCAAAAAACATTGGCAAGTAATTTTCTTATGACTGACTAATCAATTAAGAGCCAGTTACGGCAGCTTGAGTGTGTGTCTAAGCACTGACCAGTCTGAGTGTAACAGCCTCCCGACCGCAACTCCAGCACCTCTCACATTACACAGGGGAGGCTGTCACATGCTGCGGTTTGGCCGCTGTGAATTGCACATGCCGCCACAGGAGACCAGCAAGAACAGGCCAAGGGCACAGTAGAGCGCAGAGTGGAGCTCATCTTACCTACAGCCTGCCACCACACTCACTGTCTGAACTCTGGAGCTCAAGTCTAGTTTCACCACACAGGCCTGAAAAAAAAAATCTGCAGGCCGTTCATTTTCTGCTGCTCTTGCTCCTCCTCCTCCTCCAACCTCCCCCTACTCACAGCACAATGCAGAACCACTGACAGACACACTCAAACACATCTTTCCCAGAGGTTCGGTCAAGCCTGAGTGTGCAAAGACACAAATGCAGGAGCATCATTACCAAACAGAGAGGCAGATTTAGCATAAGTCATGAGATCTGTCTCCTGGCAACCTTCTCCAGTACACATCACCACACGCATATTTGACAAGCAAGTTTGGCAAGTTCAAGTTCAATTCTCCCATATCTGAATAAATTTAACCCAGCTTAGAAAACAGACAGTCTGTCTGAGTGTTTCATTTAGAAAGTGAGAGGTCATCAAAAACTTATGTAACTCCGCTCCAACAACAAACCCCCACCCCCCCCTCAGGTTATTCTCAGGTGCCATACAAAAACAACACAAAAATAGATTGAACACATGAGCTCAGGCACAGGAGCACCCCCTCTGCAAGACTTTAACCTTCAAAAAGGGAAACCACAACATAGACGGGTCACACTCATCTTAACTTCAACAAACGCTGGTACTTTTTAACGTAAGCCCTATTTCCAAGTCTTTGAGTCTTTGAGTCTTTTTGAATTCCACAACATACAACTTATTTGAAAATGACTCCAGTGTGGATTTTGGTCGCCAGGACCTTTTAAGTCAACAAAGCTATACAGTGCAACACAAAAAACAGCCTGTGTTTTTCCAACCATTCTCTGCTTCCTGTTGCTGACGGTGCAACTCAGACACAACAAATGACAAACATTTATTTTATACAGTATCTTCACAGATATTGACTCGAAAACACATGTGGGTATTTCACTGTAGGAAGAAAATCAGCCACTGTGGAACCAAAACAGGAACATTACTGGACCTTGTGCTCTCTGTTTGTGACAGCAAGTTGACTCCCTGCTTTGTTTCTGAAGCCTCCTTCAGACACTGCGACTTGCATAGACATGTTCTGAAGACTTCTGAATAATCAGAGTCGAAATGGTTTTCAATTAAGTCCTGTTACGTAATGTGTGACACAAACCACTGCAGGATATACGGTTTAAATGTGTTTACCCTCTGACACAGAATATGCCCGTCCTCAGCTAAATACGTAGGTGCTAATATTGTCTTGAGGTGGACTGACTGTTTGATTGGTCCATTCACAATACAGCTGTTGCACACGTTGGTTTGAAGTTGCACAATTGCCTTTGATTTCTTTTCTTTTATTCTTTTAATAAAAGAATCCATAAAGAGACGCCGTTAGGAAATTATTTAATAAACGCCTATGTACATACAAAAATCACCAGTGGAAAAAGACTCAGACTGCCGTCTCGAGGTCAACCGGATCCCTTTTAATTTCCTGAGAGTAGCACACCTCCAGTATTCATTCATTTAATCTATGAGGTGATGCTGCCAGTTGGCTGTATAGCCAGTCAGACTTGTTGACTTCTTACCTGGTAGAATACAAAACTGCAGACAGAAAGCAAAGTTTGGAGGAAACTGAACTACATTTATCCGTTGCCAATTTCAGAATGATTGACGATTTGATACTCGATACATCTTCAGAAAACAATGTCCTTGGCTCCCAAAATGGCATTTTTTCCACACAGTGCTGCAGAGAAAGCATCTGAACACAAACTTACAGGTTTTGAATATCTCTTCAGCTGATTGGATGTGCGTTTTTAAGTTTGGGCACTTTCAACAACGTCACAGGTACTGTAAAAGAAAACAACCTTACCGTGAACCTTACGTTAATAAAACCAGAAAGACCTTGCCTCCCAGAGCTGTTTTTAGCCTTGGAAGCAATCATTCACTTTTCATTCACTTTGAAAGTCAAATTAATACACTTTACGGTGTTCTTTCCTTTTCCTTCATTACCTGTTACTTTCATTGTTTTCTTATGTTATTTGTTGTTATTTGTTGTTATCAGCATGTGTCTTTCTCAGCTTGTCATTTAGTAACTAAGTAGCCGTGCTCACAGACTGAGCTATCAGGTAAATGTGTGCAAACTACTATTAAACATTAACATAAGCCAGACTTTCAGACTCCTCTATTTGAGTTGCAGTGTCATTATTAGTATGGACTGAATCAAATAAAATGAAAGTCCTACAAATAGGACGACTGACATAGAAGGTCCCCAAGTTGGGGACCTGACTTGTTGTCAACCATCCAGATTAATACAAGTAAATTAGCAAGTGAGGGAATGAGACATGAAATTAGACTTTTCACTAATGTTGCTTTCAGTGTGACATTGTGTTGTGGTTTTTTTAGGAAGGACTTTGTTAACAATTCAAATGGAACAAGATATAGAACTTATAAAGAAGTGGATGCTGCTTCTCTTTTAGGGCTCATTTCAAATCTGTTCATTTAAGATTTCAACAGAGGACACAGACCCGCAAACTTATTTCAAGTTTTACTGAGCTTAAAGTCTAGTTAGTTATGACATTTTTTTCAGCCAGATGCCTGAACCTTACAATTCTAACACATCTACTGTCTGACCTGACCATGCGTAGTTCACTCCAATACATGCTACTGAGGGAAATAGCAGGGGATACACAACTTTCTGACATCTTGCTGGGAGCCTTTGGAATGCTGGCAAGGACCCCTGGGAGTCCATGGACCCCGGTTTAGAAACTCAACTGGGTTTAATCAACTCACTGACACCACATTGTTTCGGGCCAAGATGACGCTCCAGAGAGAAAAATTAAGAATATTTAGGGTCAGTGGCATCTTCCGCACAAGTGCAACATCAGATGTTTGCAACTAAGGAATTTCGAAGACAGACAGACAGACAGACAGACAGAGAGAGAGAGAGAGAGAGAGAGAGAGAAAGAGGGAGAGAGAGAGAGAGAGAGAGGGAGCGAGAGAGAGAGAGCCCGCTTCCAGATGTTGAAGTGAATTTCATCTGTTTCAGGCTCAACACCAAAAACGCTTTCAGATACTCAGTTTGTCTCCCAGCATCATTATTCGTCCATAAGGCCTTTAAATCCTTTAATTCACTGACTGCAGTTATCAGTTCTCCTGAACACAATAATACGACACAAACGGCGAACCAAGAGAAATGCTTCTTACCAGTTTGCCTTCCTTTTTATAAAATCCATGATGGCTTTCGACGGGGGTCGTGCAGCTGGCGGAGCGCGACTCGATCAGACCCGGAGAGAGTGAGCAGAAGGGCGGGCTGGGACTGGGGGGCAGCCCCGAATCCGGACTGTCGAGCAGCCCTTCCCGGCTCTTTCCTTTCAGGCTGTCATCCATCGCTTGTAAATGTAGGTGCCCCACCATTTCTGGGATGGCTGAAATAAATAAAAACAAACAACCCCAGACTAAATCGCGCCGACAGGCTCTTTTCTCGACGCGCGCCGAGCAACTGCGCGCTCGTGCGTCGAGAGGAAACAATCCCGGGCGAACTTTTTCTGGATGACTTCTGCAAGGAGAGACGAAGGGAAATCAGGAAATAGGAGAACGCTTCACAAAGCTACACGAATTACCCGTGCGTCGTGAAGTGTCCCCCTCTAATCCCCAAAGATATTCCAAACAGGGGTGAAAATCCGAAACAAAGGTAGAAATTAAAAAAAAAAAAAAAAAAAAATTGAAAAAAAGTCCTCAGACGTGCCACCAATCTGTAGTATTCGCCTGCCTTTTCTTTAATAATAATAATAATAAACATACACGACGTAAAGCTCTCCCAAAAACCTAAAGTCGAGCGTGCGTCTTGCACCGATCGGGATGAGAGCTCCTCTGCTCTGCTCGCCACCGCGCTGTAGGAAGTGTGTGTGTATGGTGTTTATGTGTATGTAGAGAGCTCAGCTCCCTCTGAAAGGTCCTGCCAGCCCCCCCACCCCCCTTGCACCTGGATTCAGTCCAGCCGTCACGACCTGGATCATTTCCATGTACAACCAACAGCGGCTTGCACGTCCTGCTGTTTTCCTGCAGTACACTTTGGGCGAAGTGCCCAAATCCAAATCCCTGCCTGCAGCAGGTTATATCTATATTCTTAATTAATTACAAATGATCAATTAGTTTATTCATAATTTGCTATTAATGGCAGCACGTTTTTACATTAGTGGTGAAAATATTATCAATGCACAGTTATTTCATTATTCACTTGGCAAGGTTTTGTTTCCGATTATTAATTTTCAATTTAAATTAAAAAGATCAGCTGGTAGTGATTTTTTTTTAAGTTAGCAGTTTTTTTTAAGGTTTTAAGTTAGTTAGCAGTTATCAATGTCAGGATCTGTTAATATTATTTTTGTTTAGCTAATTTGTGTTTTTACTTCCTGTTTTATTTTGATAGTCTCGTGTTGCTCCCTGTGTTCCTGTCAAATGTTTCCCGTCTTTGTGTTGAATGCACCTGTGTCTTGTTCCCCCGTTCCCTCATCACCCCAGGGAGAACCACAGAGGAGGGATCCTTCTTTCTACGATGGACAGATGTGCAATAGATATAATATGTACAGAACACAATGTGACAATAACAAATTATTGTCTAACACATGTAAAAATATATGAGGTCCATAAGTATGTGTGATCTGTTGATCCAGAAACTGATGCATGTTGTTGGGACCCACACATCAGATCATTCATCGGACATTCAAGCTGACCAACATGGCCTATTGTTCTGAGGAGGAACCCCCAATGCAAATTTTTCACATTTCAGTGTGAGTCCACCCAAGGACTCACTTGATTTTTTCATTTGGGCATGCCAGCACTTAAAACAAAACCTATAACAACCCTTCCATCTGTCTTTCTCCTCGGAAACGTAAGCGTGGAGTTGCTAAACTGCAGCTGCCCATCTCCCCTTTGCCTGTGGTTTACAGAGATCTCTTCCTAGCAGGTATAAGGGCCTGCTGAGGATCGACAATCTCATTCTTAGGGACTAGGAGCAAATACTTTCCTCCGCCGTGTATTATAAAGGCCTCACAGAAAAGAGACAAACCTCAACCAGAATTCCAACCCTTCAAGCCTGGATAACCCTCCAAGGACACCAGACAAGAGAGCATTCCCTTTGTTTCCATGGACTACTATTGTTGACCTGGGCTTAGAACAGCATATAATGGCTAAGTGTAGAACAGCAACTGATTCTAATTTACTAAAAGAATTTGAATGTTGCATTGCTTCAATGTGTTGTTGTGACTGTAGATAGGTTATTGATAGGCGATTTAGCCATAAAGCTAAGTGACTTCACACTGACTCAGGGTTTTGCATGCAACTAACCATCTTCTCTCTAACCTGGTACCGTGTCCTCTCACATACACAACACTTTCTTAACAAAGACACATTCGGTCTGACCCTCACCCAGCTGTCGGTCATTTTTCCGTTTTTTAACCTCCATCGAGGTCGGCCACTATTTTGATTCTCTCTCACACACATACGCATATACTTGTATATGAATATATATATATATATACTGGTTAGCAGATTAGGCATTGTGTGTTTCTGTCTTGTTCATTCTTGAAAAAATACTTTTGGATAAACATGCTGTGTGTTTAATATTGTACCAGAGTGAATTATTGAAAGTGAAAGTTAATTATTAATTATAATTCCAAATTCAGTTTAGATTTCATGAGACTAAATAATTGAATTGGATTTCTCTTCCCTTCTTTAAGGGTGGTGCCCTGAGGTGATACAAATTAGATCATATAACAATATAATAACTATTTTTGATAGTTCACAAGTCAAGGAGTAGGCAACGTATACAGTATATAAATCCAGAGTTATGTTAAGCCTGTTCAGGTGTAGCAGGTGTAATCTGTTGATCCTGAGGTAAAGTCAATGGATCCAGATGGCGCTGGGCCATCCAGACCAAGATCCAAGCCACACAATCTCCTATCATCCACAGAACTGATGCCAGGCTGTCCTGATCCACAGTCAGCAAGGCGCAGACAGATGAACCATGTGGGCATTTCACAGGAACCTGTGGAACAAGAAAGCACAGGGACTCCAGGGAAGGTGTGATGTTAGTAACAAGCATCTGTAGACGTGGTTCAGTTGGTGTTGTATTTAAACCCGACCTCTCGATGGCAAAATCATAATCCAAATTCAGACAATTTTTGACAAAAATGAGTAAGCATTTCCCGAGTGTAACCATGAAGAACACTATGAAACATTACCTTTGTTGCAGTACAAAATGACAACATATTCAGTGGTAATCTCTGCATCATTCTTGCTAGCCCTTCTAATAACCAGTCAATAAGCCATCACTATTAATAATTTGCTGCACTTTATAATTAGTGAGATTCCAGTTTGTTGTTTTTTTCCACCTCTGAAGGAATTTATGTTTTTGGTCTTGTCCAAATAGCGTTTTTTTCTATGTACTACAACACACATTACGTCTAAACAGAGCAGTCAATGTTTGCACATGTCTGAGGATTTCGGCTCTCGTTCTCCAAAACGAACCAATCCTGATGAGTTGCGTGGGTGGGGCTTAATATTGCAGAAACTAAACCTACCATTCTGATGTATCAACTTGTACGCACCTTGTACAATTAGCTCTTCCTCTTATTTCTGGGAATCTGTGTCTGGTTCAAACATGCATGGCTGAATTACTCCAATGTCAGAGCTTGTCCATGCAGTCAATAGTAGCCTAGAGCCTTAGAAATCCCCACAGTCTAGAAAAGGCAAAAGGTGCAAAATTGTATCCAAACCATTTTAAGGCCATGAAGGGCTTTTTTTTTTTTTTTTATGATAAAAATTTAAATAGACCCTCAAAGTGATATCTTTTAAAAATCTTGTGTGCACACATTATCATCTTGTGTGCATAAGATAATAACATGTGCACACATGTTAATTATCAGTTTACATAAATTATCTTGCCTGCTAAAGATCCATAATTTACACACTATTCTCATAAATATCATAAAATGGAGACAAATCAGTGAATCACTTTTTTTTAAAACCTTGAAATGAGTTACAAAGAAACACAAAATCTAAAATTGAGCGACCTAAGACTGCAAAATATTTTAGCCAAGTGCATCCAAGAGATAAACTCCATAGATAAACTGTACAGAAACAGAAGTGTATAATCTGTATAACCATGAGTTTTAATCCTATGTTTCACCTAAAATATATCACAGTTTTTACTCTGAAGCTTAAGGTCGACCTAGAACTACCAAATAATTACCACAAGCTGGATAACATGAAACCCAGTAACAAGTACCAGGTCTGTGGGATCCAATAATGCAGAGACACACAGGGAGCTTTCTAAATTGGTAGTCGTTTTAATAACGAATGTCAAAACCAGGAATTCAAATCATGTGAAGGTACAGATAAGGATAATCGAAACACGGATCGGACACAAGGAGACTTACAAGGAATAAATGCTGGAATGCTCGCTAGGTAGACAAGACAATGTGGCACAGGAGGAAGGGAACACAGGGGTTAAGTACACGAGGGAGAGGTAGACAATTGGACACAGGTGAGACACATTAGGGAGAGGGAGTAATCAAACACACCTGAGGGACATCACTTGGCAGGACATGGGGAATAAGACACAAGCAAAACTTCAACATAAGACTAGAAACACTGATTGACCTTAACTACAGATACATGACACTAGAACCTGACAGTACCCCCCCCCTTATGGCCGACACCTGGCGGCCTAGAACCCAGAGGGTGGGTCCTCAAAAAGTGTTTCATGAGCTGGGGGTCCATGATGTCTTTCGATGAAACCCAGGAGCGCTCTTCGGGACCATAGCTTTCCTAGTCCAAATACTGCGATCTTCATCCCCTGCGTCTGGCTCCCAGTAGGCGTCGAACTGTGTAAACTGGTTTGTCGTCGATGATACGGAGAGAAGGAGGTTGTTTGGAGGCTGGGACGAGGGCGCTCTCTTTGACCGGTTTAACATTGCTCACGTGGAACGAGGGGTGGACTCGTGAGGACATGGATCGGTGCATAAGGGCATATCTTGGGTTGGGAGGCAACCCTTTTGACCAGGACGGCAGACAGGTTCAGCTTGTTTCCTCTTATCTGCCGCCTTCTTGTAGGCTGCAGATGACTTGATGACAGTTGGCCTGGCTCTGGAACACATACGGCGACAGCAACGGACCATAGCAGCTGCTGAGGGGACGTTTTTGTCTGGCTCTGTTTCCTCCTCCGAGGGTCCACCACACCAGAAACAAAGTCCTGAGAGACGTCCGACCAGGGGCACTGCACATCCCCACCGTGAGGACTGAGTTGGCCAATCAATTATGGCCTGGACCTTCTGTTGGTCCATCCCAACTTGACCATCCGATACAACACACCCCATTAAAAAAACTGGGCTTTCATGGAGATCACACTTCTCTGCTTCCTCAGAAATCTCCTTCTGTGGAGATATTCTGTCCAGGAAACAGTGCTCAACACAGTTCTTTCCCCACTCTAAAACACTTCCCGTGGACCAATCTATATGGGGGTTATGTTTTAGCAGCCATGGGAGGCCTAGAACGAGTGGGTGGTGGACAGACTCGAAGAAAAGAAAGTTTACTTTCTCTTGATGACCGTCGTCAAACACAAGTGTCACTGGGGACATTTGGTGTGTAACCTTACACATTAATCTACCATCTAGGTCTGATGTAGACAGAGGAGAAAGCTTTACCCGGGACAACAGAAGTCACTTAGCAACACGGAAATCCATCAAATTAGTGTCTGCTCCGGGGTCTATGCTTGGTGGACTAGGGAATCAGAACTCGTTTGGAGTATTACTTTAAAGAGAGTTCTCTTGGAAGTGCGAAGTAGTTCAGTTTGACTCATCCAAGATGACGAGGCAGTTAGGTCTCGGAGACCTAACCGGGCAGGATGCGAGGAAGTTTCTCAACTGTGCGCAGTAAATACAGGAAATGGGGAATAGACACAATGGGATTTCAAAATAAGAGGGGAAACACTAAATGACCCTAACAGACAGACACTTGATACCAGTGGACCCTGACAATACATTGACCATTTAAGCTGGTAATCAAAGGAAAAAAAACCTCAGTATGCAAGGAGGGCATTGACATAAGTGTCCCACAATGCAATCCTGTATTGACAACAGCAAAATATAAGAGCAAAAATATAAACATATAATGTTTGTACTCAGTGCATGATGTCAACAGTGTTGAGCAAGTTACTTCACAATTTCAGAAATGATATTACATATATGACAATATATTACACAAGTATTTTGTTTCTTTATATTGTCAGTGCAGAGTAATGCATTACACTAATTTGGTGTAACCAAAATAATGGCTGAAATATGACTACAAGTCAGCCCTAAGTTATATCCATTTAGAAAATCCATTTAGACATTGCTCTTTGGTGGTCTTCTGCAGTGGACCCAGACCCGTCCCTGCTGGAGGGATTTTATATTGTATCTAACCTATGGATGCCTCAGTATCCCACAGGAGGAGGAAAATTTTGCCGGGAAGTAGGTTGTCTGGAATACGCTTAGTTTGTTGCCACAACAACATCTGGATAAGTGGAAGATCATATGGAAGGACAGTCTGACCCCTAGCCTCCTTAGTTACCAGTTAGATTTAACTCAATGTGGGTGCTTAATAAAAAGCAAACAAACTTTGCTAGTATATCTTGGTAATATGCATTGACATAGGTTATCATGCTTATATATCTCATACACTAGAAAGGCAAAACTGTTGTCAAATGTAGTTAATTATGGAGATTGTATTTAAACTATCTATATTCAATAGCTACTGTAAATGATATGCTGGACATGTCAGATTTTACACAATTTCTTCATGTAACATTTGACAACAGTTAGCTTTCAAAAATTTCATAACAGTTTATGAGTAATGCCAGTCTTGTTTCAGTGGGAGTCAATTTCGCACTAAACCGCTCATGGTTTTTACAAACAATCAAAGAAAACCATTATGTTTTGGATTGCGGTCAGTGACGATTTTTGTCATTGACAAAACTGACTGTTTAGAAATTTTTTGAAAATTATTCATTTTGGGGATAGCTGCGAGCATAGCTGTTTTATCCTTCTCATTTATTCCGTTATTTATATCAAACCCATGACCTTTCCATTATTGATTGTTGATCTGAACATAATGGAACACCTTTACCATGGCTGTGGCTCAAATGGTAGAGTGGTCGTCCAGTGATCGGAAAGTTCCTGGTTTGATCCTGATGCTGCACCATCACTGTGGGAGTGTGTGGTGGTTAATGCTACTGATGAGCAGGTGACACCCTGTGAGGTAGTTACTACCACCAGTGTGTGAATATGTGTGTGAATAGGGTGAAAGCAAAAAAAAAATACAGGACATTTACCATTTAAATTTACTTGGTCAAACTTCTGAGGGAGTGGATTGAGGAGTTCTGCAAAGAGAACTCTGAGATCCCAGGAGGCTTTGAGGCAGACATAGAAGAGGGATTAACTTAAGTGTCTGCTGATGATTCATATTCTAGTACCCTATCATCCTCCCCCATATCAGCTATCTTACATATCCTGTCTATGCACACAAAAAATGGTTTGTTTTCATAGATGTGGAAATTCACACATACATTGATATACACACACATGCCTGACCTGTAGAACTCTCATGCTCTTTCTTTCAATCTCATTCGTACATTGATGTCAAGCCAGCAGTGCTAAGTAGGTCTGGAAAAAAGGGGGAGGGGTACATGTGTGTGTGTGTGTGTGTGTGTGTGTGTGAGTGGTTGTTTACATACAAGAGAGCAGGCAGGACTAACAGACAGACAGAGAGAAGTGCTGTGATGGCTGCAGGGAATCGCCACACAAATGGAAGTATAACTTTGACCTCATCCTACATACCCTGTACCTGATCCTTTGGTTAGCACACCATATACATTTAGAAGATCAAATAAAGACAACACGTAGATTTAGTTCATTTATATTTAACCTTTATTTACCAATTCTTTGATATTTTACATTGTATTTAATTTGAGTGCATGCATCTTGGGTTACATTGTAGATGTATCTGATTTGTTTTTTGCTGTTCCCCTCTTGTTCTTTCCTCGGTCCTGTTGGTCTAGACTCAACTGGAGCTGGCTTCTGGCTTCTGGCAAACTGGTAAACAGAGTGCATCTGTTTGGATTGAACTAAATAGCAGAGGGAGGAGAATGGACTATACCATCTCTTGGGAGAACTCAAAGGGAGCATTGATTTGTGTGCTGATAACATTATGTGTTTGTTCATATTAGAATCCTTGTTTCAAAGTAAGTTAGCGTCAGTGGTTTTGTTTCAAAATGAGTTAATTATTTTTTGATCAGTTTCATTCTTTATTCTTTTTTTTTGATTTTCTGATCTGATTTTTTAGTTTAATTACAGTTGAGTTGTCTGTTTGGTCTGGTTTGCTCACCCATTTTTTTTCTTTCTCTTGGGTAAATAAAACCCTTATTTTTTGCACCTTATCCTGTGTTCTCGTGCCTTGGCATGCTTGGTCCATTACAAGTACATTCGTTTCATTGTGAGATACTAGTTTTCTGGAGGTGCACATCATTGTTGGTGTGCGCCTGTGCTGTCTGAAATAGCTCTCAATGTAAACAAACCGCAGAGAGGTCGATCTTGGCAGGGAGGTTGTTTTGAACCAGTGGGGATGTCACTATGGTTTCCACACACACAAACACACACAGCGCTCTTCTTCAGAATCTGGGCCATGAATCTTCCTCCTTCTCACAGATAGGTGACCATACTCCACTTTGCTTTTATCATCATGAAAATGTAAACACTAGTCGCCTGATTACATGATCACTTGCACATACTGTATATGCTCTGTTCTTCTCGGGGTAGTTTGGAAAAGTTTTGGACATTCTGTTGACTAATTGATTGATAAGCCGTCTGATTAGAAATATGTCATCCATACAGACCTCAATCCATAATGCATTTCATGTATCTTTTTTTTAGATTGATAGACTATTGCTACCACCAAGCACATCACCTGACCATTAAGATCTGACAACAACTTTTAATGACTGCCTACAAAATGCTTCACTGCCTTATGTTTGTGATGTTTCTCTTTCCATGTTTATTGTGACACCTTTGACAATGCACATTAAATAAATCGATTTTAGTTTCTTAATTTGGGGAAAGCCTTATGTTTTAAACCTGACCTGTAACAATGTGGGGCAACAAATGCAACATTGGTTTTCGAAATGTCAATCATGCTGAACTGTAGTCTTTAAAACTATAATGATGGAAATGGAAATCATTATTATCTTATTTTGTATACTCATAGTATAAAAAATACAGCCAGAAAAACAATAACAAAAAAAACCCCATAAATAAAATCACAAAAATTTAGAAAAGACATAGATCGATGTTTCCACGGGGCTTTTGAAAAGCTGCAACGTTTAACCTATGAATTACAGAACACCTCACTTGCACTACAACACTTTGTTCCATTATAGGCAACCTGACACCTATTCAAACTTACTTTGAAAATTAGTATTAACCACTCATTAATACCCACTAATGTATGAGAACTCTAGCAAATGTTGCATGAAAAAAGGAAGAACATGGCTGCATGAGGACAGGATTGGACGATCAGATTTCAGATTGCATGGTCTACACAAAATGTAGTCCAACTGTCTGCTCCTTCCTCTGCTCTTGTATGTCACACTGTTCTTCCCTCTTTTGGAAGGAAGTGTTCAACTCAGTCATTTCTATACTTTTTGCAAAATCCACCACCATCTGTCTTTCGAAGTTCCTTTCCTTGACCCCAAACCTGCCCATCGCCTCCTGATCACCTCTGTTCCCTTCAGCAACATGCCGATTGAAGTCTGCTCCAATCACCACTCTCTCCTCCATGGAAATACTCTCTACCACTTCATCTAATTCGCTCCAGAATTTCTTTCTCTTCCATCTCACAGCCAACTTGTGGGGCATGACCACTGACAACATCCATCAACACACCTTCAATTTCCAGTTTCACACTCATGGCCCTGTCCGACACTCTTTTCACTTCTACAGCATTCATTGCACACTCCACCTTCAGGATCACGCCCACTCCATTTCTCTTCCTATCCACACCATGATAGTACAGTTTGAACACTGCTCCAATGTTTCTAGCTTTGCTACCCTTCTACCTGGTCTCTTTCACACACAAAAATCTAACTTTCTTCTCTGCATCATGTAAGCCAGCTCGCTACCTTGTCATCATGCAGACATTTAGAGTATCTACCCTCAATCCTACAACTCTTGACTTTCCTCTTCTCTCTATGTCTCCTAACACGTTCCCTCCTCTTGTTTTTTAACAAACGGTAGCCCAATTTCCGCCGGTACCCTGTTTGTCAACAACACCATTTATTTGGCTCAGTTTTTACGCTGGATGCCCTTCCTACTGTTTGGTAGGCAAAATATGTAAGAACAGTATAAAAGAGAGAGAGAAATCACAGTTTGGTGACTTAACTCCACAAGTTATGCATAGCTCAATTGTGTCCTCCCTGTTTCTTGTGCGATTTAAGTAGTAGAAATACATAACAAATGTACTTATCTTAACTGAAACGACAAGTTTTTCCTAAACCTAACTAAGAATTTCAGGTGTCTAAAACAAACTGTGACCATTCACAGCATTACCTACATAGAATAAATGATCCATTGATCATTGTTGTCTGAGTTTTTTCAGATTATGTTTATTATACAAAGACATTCCTCCTTGAGTTGAGTTTAATTTGTATCACCTTAAATCTTTTGTGTTATTATAAGCTTTCCCCATGCAAAATAATAAATATGTATGTCTAGTTCTGGAAAAACTGCTGTTTGCAGATTTTCCATAACTTCAACCTTTCTAAACATTCATTACTGTATTAGATATTGTGTCCATGGTGCAGCCTGCACACTTGGTGACCTCCTTTCTGAGACTTCCCTGAGGCTCAGCAGCTGTTGGCCTTGCATGCTAGCTGCTCCTCTGCTCTCAGCTGTACTCAGTGATTCACCTGCTTGTGCTTCTTCTGACATTTTCACTTCCCCACAGCATTGTATGAACAGTTAAAATGTAAATACGAAAATGGGTTTTGCTTAATGTGCAATAGTCAGAGGTGTGGCTGACTGTGATCCAGATCTTTATTCTCCTTGGGAACACGGAGAGATCATTTGAAATGTCATTTTTTTAAAAAGGAATCGACTTTGTGTGCAAATTGTCAATAATCAGTTGCTGTTTTAGATAAGCACATAGCACATATGAATCACAGATCTGTGACACAAATACCAGGGTGTGGGAGTGTACAGAGTACTCACCTTGAATGTGAACAGAGATACAATTTGTGCTTTGTGTCTTTATGTTGATCCTTAGTGTCATTTATTGACTAAACAAGGTTTACAGTGGTCACAGGTACAGTGAGGTTCAGCCATGTGAGTCGAGGCAGATGAGGATGGCAGGGGTAGAGGATGAAGAGATAAGAGCTGTTTATGTTCCTTGTCCCATTCATTTCTATTGAGTCACATGCATCTACACACTGAGAGAAAAGGCCGTGCCCTTTGCCCTGCTCTCAGCATAAACGAGTCCCACTCCTGGGCCCTGACAACAGCCCTGCCTGTTTGCTCAGTGTGTTTGTTCAGGTTTGGGTTGGCGTGTGAGCAATGCAGGTAACTCGTGTGAAAAAATCAAATGCAATAAGTTGAGATTGATTCCAGTGAGACAGCATCTCACCACAGTAACATAATATTTATAATCCTCTAGACATGTCATTGTAGGAAGAACAAATAAGCTTTGACTTCCTCTTCTCTGACAGGAGGAATTATTCTCTACGGTATATTTTCACTGTGGAGCTTCCTCTGTTAAATCACCTTGTGGATAGTTTAATCTCTGGCCGGTTTGTTTATATGCCAAACCTCCATCTCCGAGTGATTTGTGCATCACTCTGACTTCATATCTTTCTTCTGCAAGATTGAGAGCACCTTTAGTTGATCTGCCACCATTGATGGTGTGTTTCCCATGGTGCTTTGTGTTCACCCTCTTGCCTGCAGGGATATAATGACAAATGTGGACCACCCATGTCTGCTTTGGCCTGAGTGCTATTTGAGGAATTCCCCCAGGCTCACTATGTGCATGTGTGTGTGTGAGTATGAGAAAACCCATAAACTCTGGTTTACGTTTGCATGCTTGTGCTTAAGCCAATGTGATGAACCGTATTTTGAAAGGTTGCCATAATGTCTTAGAGGGATTACACTGTGATAACTGCTGATCATTGTTTATCACTGCCCAAAACATTTATGTTTATTGAAAAGTTAGCATTTAAATAGCTTAAATGCTAATTTTTCAATCAAATCAAATCAGCCATTCACCGGTATTTTGTGTTAGCAGGAAATTAAAAGATTTTTTATATTTTAAATTGTGTGGTTGAAATTGCATTCTGTTTCCTCATCAATTGCATAATGTTTCTTCCTCTGTTGACCTACTTTTCCATTAATTTGTGAATGGTTTTTTCACAACTCTACATACCACTAGTTATTAATAGCCTGAAAGTTACTGTAGTGCTAGTCGGCAATATGATGTGACCTCTGTCAATCTGGACCAATGACATAAATGTGTTGTCACTCATAGGGAAAAGCAGATCTATTCTTAGACATAAACCATTGCAGGTTGCTAATTGGTCGAAGGAGATCCGTCATCAGTTGCACACGACAACACACGCTCACCCAAACAACCTGCCATTTTTAAATGCAGTTTTTATTACGACGATAGCTTGAAAAAATCAATACAAGCCAGATTACTTGATAGAAACCTTAATTTTTAAACACTTGACAAATAATATGAGATTTTTAGAACTGTTGAATTAGATAAATTGCAGCTGGCTCATTATTCATTCACACCTTCTCTATTCAGAGGGAAACAAGGACAGTTTGTTGTGATAAGATGATTGTGTCATGCTCTGATATTTAATTATTTATCAATTAAAATTTCATTAACATCACACACAGGTGGGAGCAGAACTGCTCCAGGCCAGGTAGTAGGGAGGAGTCAGGTGTGACCAACCATGTATATTTAGCAGACAGACCATCATGAGTTGGTTCAAGACAAACAATATTGACTGAATAGCTTTAGAGCACTTACTCATCCAATAAGATGAATCGGTCAATTCATAATTTTTACATAGCAAAGACCCTGTGCAACCACTTTGGATGAACAAAAAAAATCATCACAAGGTCTTTGTATGTTTTATTTTTTAGTGATTTGTGCATATGTTAGGAACTACTTTTCACAATGTCCATGTTTTCTATTGATATAAGAAAAAAATACAAACATTGCTGAAATTTACAAACTAATGACACAATCACCTGATCATCTCAGACTGGCTCAGACAGTTAAATGTTGACGGATAATATTTGTAAAAAAGAATTTTGTTGTTCACTAGAAATTTTTGATTTTTGATGGGCAAGCAATGAGTAATGAGGTTTTCTTAATCTCATGAAATAATTGGATTTATGTTATAATAACACTGAATGTGTATTGTATGTATGTATTCATGTTTGTATTTATGCATTTATGTAAATACATTTTCCTATGCTTCCACTGTCAAAGCTGGTTTATCATTATTATTATTATCATCATCATCATCATCATCATCATCAGGTATATTTTGTTATTTTGTTGCAGAAATCAATAATAATCCAATAAAGAAGCAATTATGTTGCACTATGATAAGGAGTAGATACATTTATATAGTTACCCTTTTTAAATACTTTACATTTGCCAAATACAAAAAATAATAAGGTAACTGAGAAAAAACACAAAAACTGTGCTTAAAAAGATTTCTTTGTTTCATAGCAATTTGTATTTACACATTTTCATTTTAACTATTCAAATAGCACAACAGACCCCCTCGTACATCTCTGTCTTACTCCATTATAGCCTCTGGCACTGTCATTGCATGCTCTGTTGCTCCAGTTTCATCCCACCCCTTGTCATATTTCTCATCATGACTCACAAAGATTATGCATTGTGCAACAGATAAGCACCATAAATTTGGCAAGGTCAACATCACAGTGGTGCAGTGGTTAGCACTGTCGCCTCACAGCAAGAAGGTCCTGGGTTCGATTCTGGGTCAGGACGTTTCTGTGTGGAGTTTGCATGTTCTCCCTGTGTCTGCGTGGCTTTTCTCCGGGTACTCCGGCTTCCTCCCACGTTCCAAAAACATGCAAATGTGGGGGTAGGTTAATTGGTCACTCTAAATTGCCCGTAGGTGTGAATGTGAGTGTGTATGGTTGTTTGTCTCTATATGTCAGCCCTGCGATGAACTGGCGACTCATCCAGGGTGTACACCGCCTTCGTCCCAAGATGCTGAGATAGGCTCCAGCCCCCCCCCGCGACCCCTAACGGGATAAGCGGTAGAAAATGAATGAACATCACAGTCATTTCTTTTCATAAAACACCCCCACGTTTCTTTACTCTCCCAACTGCATTGTCAACCACTACCTGTGCTCTTGAGACTTTCATATTGTAGGTATGTTCTCAGGTGACAAAGTGTTTCTTGTGACATCCTGAAGTTTTGAATCAACTGGTCGTTTGTGAAGCTTGGATCATCCCACCACTAAGTCTGTAAAAGCATAGCATTAAGTGCGCCATTTGTGATACTGCCATAAATGTGGCAAAAAAGGGTAAAGTTAAACACATATGCTAATGTTAGCATATCCTCTTTCTGTGCCTCCGTGCCATGTTTTTGTTGAAATCTGTAAACTGAAGTATAATTTAGAGTTTCCTAGTTGCTGCAGCTAGGGCTGAGCAATATGGCTTATAAATAATGTCATGATATTTTTTTAGCTATATTGAGATACATGATATACACTGCCATATTTCAACCTCATCTCCACTAAAGCACTTAATAAATGTGCAATATAATATTTTTATTATTAAGATTACACCAATGTGATGATTCCACTTGTCTGCATCATTTACCATTTTTATTCATTAGATGTTTCATGCATGTTTTTTAGCATGCATGCCAAACGAAGGAATATACAATTAAGCTGAATT
>KV751383.1:406893-417592 GCA_001698575.1 Mola mola | reverse complement strand
GAGGTTTCTGCCTCTTAAAGGAAGTTTTTCCTTGCCACTGTCGCCAAGTGCTTGCTCATGGAGGGATTTGTTGGGTCTCTTTAATTCTATAAAGAGTTTGGTCTAGACCTGCTCTATATGTAAAGTGCCTTGATGTAACTATGTTATGATTTGGCGCTATATAAATAAATTTGATTTGAATTTGATAGGGTACTATGAGCCCTTTAAGATAAGATGGTGCCTGACTATGAATAGCTTTGTAGTTGAGGACAAGGATTTTAAATTCTATTCTGGATTCAACTGGGAGCCAGTGCAGAGAAGCCAGTACGGGGGAAATATGATCTCTGATCTCAGTTCTAGTAAGTACAGGCACTGCTGTATTCTGGATTAACTGAAGAGTTTTTAAAATCTTATTAGGGCAACTTGAAAATAAAGAACTACAGTAATCCTGGAAGTAAGAAATGTGTGAACTAGTTTTTCTGCATCTTGTTGAGACAGGATGGGTTGGATTTTAGCAATGTTATAGAGGTGAAAGAAAGCCATCCTTGAAATCTGTTTTACATGTCAGTTAAAAGACAGCTCCTGGTGAAAGATAACACCCAGGTTTCTGACAGTGGTGCTGGAGGCCAAGGCAATGCCATCCAGATTAACTATGTTGTTGGATAATGAGTCTCTAATGTGTTTAGGGCCCAGCACAATGACTTCAGTTTTGTCAGAGTTTAACAATAACAGTTGTGTCTGAAGATGGGATCCAAGTGGATCCCAAAAAGACCAGAGTTGTACAAAAGTTCTTGGGGATGTCTCACAGTTTGTCCTAAGGTTCTCTGAGATTGCAAAACATCTGAATTGCCAAGTTTCAGTGTACTCTGGAACGTCCAAACTCCTCTGAAGTACTCAAAAAATATATGGTATCACCACTGATCCTGGCACATCCAAACTTTGAGCTGCCCTTCACTGTGTACACTGATGTGAGTGATGTTGGCTTTCGGGTATTTCTTGTCTACTACCTGAAAGGCAGATTTTTGAAAGCTCTGCGGTTGCAGGATTTCTCATTTGCAGTGGAATACTGGAAATGAAAACACGATACTTTACCTGATACCTTATCAAGGGCCCCATATGATGTTCCTTGTAACGATGAATCATCAGCATTTGCCAATGGTCTGTCAGTATAGGCAGAAACTTTCAAAGAGCTTCACATCTATTGTGACATGGTATAGAAAGCCCAACAGGAGGACCCAGAGAGCCAGAGGATATATCAGTCTGTGATGGAGTGAGGAGAGGTCCTGGTGAATGTTGTTACTAAATAAATATTTTTGAGGACAATGTATTTCAGCTTGCCCACAAAATTCTGTCTCAGTTCTACTGTATATATTTGGGAAGCTGACAACCACTTCTGCAAATGTTTCCCGAGGTCCTTGCCAACTGGACGTCCTCCAGTTAGGTTGGACAGAGGACAGTTCTGTTGCCAATTACGTAAATAAAGATTATTAACATATTTGGTCGTGTGCAGTCAATAACAGCCAGAAGTGTGCATTGTTTATGATGAAATCTTTCCACACTGTGCTGTTGTTGCAGAATTGTTGTTAGGTGGCAAGAATTTAGTAAAAAAAAAAAAATAATATGGCGCAATGTTGCTGTCAACACTGAAGAAAAAGAAAGTTGATGCAGAAACAAATAATTCTGATTTTTTTTATTTTGTTTCATATTGAAAGTATCCCAAATTTTAATTTTGAATCCAAATTTGATCCCTTTGGACTTGCGCACTGAGACAAGGTACACTTCAGTTGTACATATTGTATTTTACTGTATCATTACACCAAGTCTGAGGGGTGTAATAAGGCAATATGAGGGACTGATAAGGTTGAGAAATGTTCTTTTATTTATTTATTTTTTTTATTATTATTTTTTTTAAGATGGCTATCGTGGGAATATCAATGAAATCTGGTAAAGCGTACATGCCAAGCAGAGTTGCTGGAAGTCTGCAGAAAGCCCTCTTGACACCCCTTGTGGACTGGATGAACATGGTTTTTGGAACCACTCACAGATTCTCCACAGTCTGTAGGTCTGCAAGGGCTGTGAAGTCTGGATATTTGGATGGTCCAACTGCATGCATTTCCACATGTCTAACATCTTGGGTGAGATGGTCTTAATTTGGACAATCAGTGGCACCAATAGACATTGCATGAATAATAATGATAATAATTTAAAAAATTGTATGTGAAAATTATGTAGTCATATGAGGAGTCTTAAAAAATCTTCCAAAATTAATCTCAAACACCTATGAAATTTTAGGGTGAAAATTTGGATTATTACATAAGTATTTTCTGAGCAGTATGACAGAAGCCACTGAGAGAGACTCAGTCAACAGTGCCACTAAGCAACTGGAAATATTCAAGCCATTGAGGCTAACGTTGGCTTACAGTATTATACTGTTGACAGAAACTGATCTCAACTCTAGTTCCAGTTTAAGAATAGGCAACCTGTGTTGGCCATGTCTCCTCAATTGGTGGAGCAGCTGTGTCTCAGTAGATTGAGCAGGTCATCCTCTGCTCAGAGGATTGGCAGTTGGGCAAGACATTGAACTATGAATTCAGTGTGTGAATGGGTACCTCACTCCGAACTTAGATGATACTACAATTCCACCCATGTATAAATATGTGTGAATGTGACAAACTTTAAAAGGGCTTTGAGAGATCAACTAACACTTTTACACCTGGCATTTAAATGTTTATTTTGGGATGCAATTAGATAGCACTTGATCAACTTCACAGTGACATAATGTAGTCAAAAAGTATCCAAGGCAACTAAAACTGGTACACTCAAAGTTTATTAACGACGTCGGGAACATGTACAAATGCACAGGACAACAGACAGATTTTGTCTCCTGAAGTATTTAAACTCGCACTCATTTAATCAGTCTCCTTTTTATAACTAAAAATATCAGACAGACAGACATCCCAAATATTATGCTATGTGACAAATACTGTAGTCAAAAAATATCCAAGGCATCTAAAGATGGTACACTCAAAGTTCTCTGTCTTGTATGGACACAGACTTGTTTGGATACGTATGCCACTGGTCTGTACTGACCACCATGTAGTTGACTTAACACCCCGGACATGTATCCTGATTTCTCACATACAAATAAATGAAATGGCAAGTCATAATTTGGCAATCCTAGTGCTGGTGCTGAGGCTAATGCCTGTTTCAAATCAACAAAAGCCCTTTCACAGTCGTCAGTCAAATTTTTTTCATGCTTTGCCCTTTCCGTATAATTTAGAACCCAAGCTCGGCAATAGCCGACCATTCCTAAGAAGCGTAACATTTGCTGTTTTAAGTTTTAAGTGTCATAAGAGGGCCCCGGCGAGTCCTCCCTGTCCTATTCTGTTTTGGAATGCTGAGACCAGACAGGACCTCGAGAACGATGCTGTGATGAAAAGCCGGCATTCTGTGTCCGCTTTGCCTTGCAAAAGTGTGCTATGTGTCCCCCCTTGGCCACACTCCCAGCATCCATCATCTGATCGGTAGCCACTACCACCACCGTTGTGTCCTCTGCTTCCTACTCTGCCACCCTTCTGCCCAGCACTGTCATTCCTCTGTGCACTGCTTTGATGCTGTATCATGAGCTTAGCCTGTCTACTCCTGCCCTTCTGCCGGTCCTGACAGCCACTCAGGAGGTTGGGCCTGTGTGAGAGTGGGGGCTACAGCAGCAGCTCCTGCAACATGAGTCGATGCAGGCGGGGTTTGTTGCAGTGTCTGTTGGGGAGGTGGTTGGGCTGCTGGAGGTGGGGGAGGCAGAGATAGTGACTGGGGAGGTAGTGGCACTGCTGGAGGTAGGGGAGGTGGAGCTGGAGGTTGGGGTTGAAGAGGGAGAGGAGGATATAATGGGGCCCAGGAGTCATCATAATTGGGGGGTTTGCGTCATGTTGCCGGGGGTGCTGTTGGTTCTATGTCCCTCTTCTGCATATACACTTCACCTTCCGTTCCTATTGTCCTCTGAGGAGCCCTTGCTTCTCTCTCATCTGCACAGAACAGTATTTCCCTCTGTTCATCTATCTGCTTTCTCTTCCCTTCGCTTTCTCTCACTTGTCTTTTCCTTGCTTCTCTTTCCCATTTATCAAACATTTCAGGTTTAAAAGGCTTAGCCTTAATATCCATCATAGCCCTACATTCACTTCTTCAGCCCACATTACACATTAACCTTCCATCGACACATTCATGGCCGTACTTGCTATACATATCTCTCAAACATCCTGGGTCATCTATCCCCTTTGGGAGGGAAATTTGTCAACTGTAATTACTCCCCATCAGGTCCCCTTGATGTTTGTTTTCCCAATTTCCTTACGCCCAAAGTCCAGAAGCACAAGCAAAATATGTTGGCACTATTAACAGACACCCCGTGAAATCACTTACATATATGTATACTTCTCACTCTCTAGCTAGTCCAGTCCTATTTTACCAGTGCGCACGACCACAATGTACCGTTCCTCAAGACAGGCTAAACCGCTACCACTATTTTTAGCAGGAAAAATTGCTGTCTCTTCACTAGACAAGCACACCACTACCCCAAACCAATGGGTAGGACAACCTCTACTCACACCAAGTAGAGCGGGCCCTTCTCCCTATTTTACCACTGCATAAAACGTGTAAATTAGGGTCTCACCACTTTAGTTGCCTGTGACCACATCAACAGCTCGGATACCGTATTCTGGGGCACAGGATGGGTTTCCGGTGGCCAGGAAGGGTGCCGCTGGGCAATGTTGGTATGCTGACACGGCCTTCTCCCAAGATCTCAAGGCGATCTCCCTCCAATCGTGATTTGGTCGGGTCCTGACCGTTGGTCTTCCAAGTCTGTGCTCAAGAGATAGGTACCCTGCTTGCAGCACCAAGAATGTAGTCAAAAAATATCCAAGGCAACTAAAAATGGTACACTCAAAGTTTATTAACGACGTCGGGAACATGTACAAACACACAGCACAACAGACTCTGTGTCCATACAAGCTCAGTTTGACATGTGGTTGTGTGGTGGTTTTTATAGTCCCCTCCCCACAAAGGCCTCCAAAAGTCACTCGCACCCCGTTCCACCTTTTGGTCGCTGGAATGCTGCCTAATTTCCCTTATCAGCCATATTCGTGGCCCTGGCGACCTAAGACAAACAGCCATCCCCGTGGAATTCCACAGTCAGGATGTTCTCGGTCATAAAGGAGGGGGTTAGAGTGCAGCTTGCACTGCCTGGGTGACTTTCTTATCGGCAAGCGGGAGGGGGGAATCGTTTTAAGGCACTCAGGCCAGTCAAGTGAAAACTTTCCATCTCACAAGAATCAAGCCTGTTGTTACATCTGTTATAAAGATTTTTACCACAATAACATCACTCTCTCCTCTATTATCATTGATTTTCTGCTCATTTCCCAGTTCTGAAAAGCAGGCAGGAGTCTGTTTAATGGCATAACTTAATGGGAGTTATGCCAAGTTCTGCCTGTCAACACAGATCTGCATGCCCATAATCAAAAAGTGCACATCACCAGTGTAATGAGAGGCACATTACAGCTTGAGAACGATGGCCATGCAGTTCTCGGCAGGCTCAAGCTGCTTTTGATTACAAAGGACATGACAAGAGGAGGATATGGTCTAACCTGCTGCCAGAAATGCATGTTCAGCAGAGGAGCATGATCGGATAGTGATCTCCATGTGAAGACCGGAGATGCTCGATAATACCAAGTGTAAATGTATGGGGTCAAGCACCATTAACCTTCCATCCGATTACAAAAAACACATTTTAATTCCTGGTGTAAAGGGTGCCAAATGTGTTTGAAGCGTGCTATATAAATGCAAGTACAATTACCATTTTATCAATTATTTTCTGATCCAAACTCATTTAACCAATTTTTTTCTCATTGTAAAACATTGATAATTCAAATTGCTTCAACATGGCAATCTCAAATTTGTTTACATCTGCCCACCAATGAGAGAGACATGAGAGAGATGACATGTTGGTGCATCATTCCTTCAGGGTGTCTTATGCACCATTATTTTCATATCCTGTGTTTGTTTTTCTTTGTTTCTGTCTCAACTTCCACAGTTTGACATTACCTCTTCAACAAAGCGCTGATCTTTGAACTCTCTGAGATAGACTTCATTTCACTGATTGTCATTTCCTTTTGCACATGTTAAGTAAGTGACCATTTTTGGAGGTAGGACATAGGCTTGCAGGTTCATACTTAATGTTCGTCATCAGATAGCAAAAGAAGTGCTGAGACAGTTGCATGTATAACTGAAGGTGTCTGGAGAAGCCCTGCCAACAGCATGAAAGGAAGGCAAATTCTTTTCAATTTTAAACATTGCCTCCCTCCCAGCTGGTGAGCCAAGTAATCTTATAATCTAAAATCTTTTAATATCTTTGAAGGAAATCTAAATTCAGAGACAGCATGTAAAGTTATTAGAAAACTGATCAGTGCTGAAAAGGGGCCTTCATTTGCTGATGGCAGACGTGTGAGTCAGACTTGTTTGCCGTGACACACACTGACAGTTTTGTGTTTTCCACAGCCGTTGTCTGGCCTCAGGCCTCAGGGAGGAAACTCTTTGCACCACACTTATTCAAACACACACACCTCTAAATTGTTGCTCAACAAAGCTGAGGGTAAACAGGCTGTGTTTGGATGCCTGTGTCTCAACTTGTACACACACAAATGAACACACATACACAGAGTCAATAAACAGAGACATACGGAGTAGGCGTTTTTGCAGTGCCACACCAAATGCTCTTGCCACAACTTGTCGGACTGATAAAAATTGCACTCTTGCACACAGACAAAATACATACACCTCTTTTCCACTGAGATCAGGTATTTACAGTTGTATATGTTGTACACTTCTGTGTCATGTGACTTTGTGCGAGTGAAGAAATGTGTGGGAGGTTGTGTGGGTTTATCACTGATGCTCTTCTCCCCAAGAACAGGAGCCGTCTTTGTGAGGCTTTTTATGGTCCTGTAAAAACTCCACAAGCAGTTTTGTGTCCCCCATTCTCCCAACTATCTGATAATAAGGAGGTGTCATTGCACAAATCTCTAAAGAGCCAAATTCCTGTTGGATCACACGAACATAAAGCACTCACCACCCTCCTGTAGCCTGAGCTGGTTGGTTGGTTAATGGATGGGAAGCCTCCCTCCCAACCCACCTGCACTGTGACAGGGATAAATGCTGGGATATTTTGACAAAATTGTCCAGTTCGGCTGGCAGCGTGAAGCAGCAGCTAATAATGTGGCCGTGACATTTTGCTAGCATATTCCCAACAAGTGAATTGTTTTTTTTCTTTTCACCATAATCAAATGAATAAGTGTCAGGGGCCGCTAATGTCAAGTGTCTATCAGGGTCAGTTAGTATTTCCTCTCTTGTTTTGAAGTCCCTATGTGTCTATTCCCCACTTCCTGTCTAGTATTGTCCCTCAGGTGTGTTTGATTAGTCCCTCTCCCTAATGTGACCCACCTGTGTCCAATTGTGTATCTCTCCCTCATGTATTTAACCCCCATGTTCCCTTCCTCCTGTGCCAGATTGTCTTGTCTTTCTAGTGAGCAGTCCAATGTATATTCCATGTAAGTCTCCTTGTGTTCGATCTTTATTGCGTGTTCCGATTACTGAGTTTGCCAAATCCTTGTCTGTAACTTTGCATAGTTTGAATTCCCGGTTTGACCTTGTTATTAAAACAACTACTGATTTAGAAAAGCTCCCGGTGTGATTCTGTACGATTGGATCCTCGGTTTCCTGAACCTGATAAGTTGATTCACTCTTGTAAGGCCCAGTAACTAAAAAGGACAGTGGCGGAATCCTTGCAGTCATTTCTCCCACCTGAAAAGCAATGATGAGAGCAAATGCGGCTCTGCAGCAACAATGCTTGAGAGGCATGATCATGCCAACTGCTGTCTCATCCAGAACAATATTAAGTATGTACCAACTTCAGATGTCCAGTTCTTCTTCAGCTGAGAGCCAAGAGTGCGCTTTTGTAACAGGATGGGAACCAGTTCTTGATCTCCAGAGGAGATCATTTTTGCTCATAGTTGAAATACAGAAATTTATTGAAGAGGATTAGGTCCACATGTGAAAATTGTATTGGAGGTCAGGATGCATGTTAAAAAAATTTTGAGCTTTGACTTTTTTCTCAGAATTCTGACTTTATGCTACTTGACACTCACTGAAGTTGGTTCCTGAGATTAATGTCAGAACTGAGGAAAAAAAAGTCAGAATTCTAAGATTAAAGTCAGATTCCTGAGATTAATGTCAGAAACTGAAAAAAGTCAGAGCTCAAAATTATTTTTAATATTTTTAACATGTGTCCCAACCTCAAATACCATTTTCAAACGTGGCCTCATCCATTTTTGTAGGACCTCATGCAGAAACAGGCAATTTCTGCTGTTTTGCCTCATGATTTTCTGTACCTAGCTTTCAGGAGGAAGGGAGCATTCAGACCGATCGTGGATCTCCTTCATGTAAACAAAAGCATGCTTTTGCTGCATGCTGCCTATCAAATACTGTTCAATCTAAATGCAGGTCATTTTTACTACTGGTCATCATACTGATCTGAGTTTAGTAAGCCATATAGTCCAACTCACAGGATGTACACAATATGTAATTTTTCATGTAATCTGTCACCAGTAGTGGGATCATGAGTTCCCACTACAGTAAATCGTGAGTCGTTGAAAAGCATGTTCTCCAAATACTTTTGAGATTTTCGGCCCTTCTTCACACGTTTTACTGTGTAAACTCAAGCTTCAAGGAGCCAAAAATATTCTTAAAAAATCATTTAAATCAACTGGAAGTCCATTTTTTGGTGTCCTACCCAGACAAACTGCTGCAGTTAAATTTCCTAGTTTAAGCTTTAGCCTGGCTTTGGATATTAAGACTCTTGAGCTGTGTGGGCTATACAGAGGTCATTTCCTAACCACCAGTTCATGTTGACCCTAAGTGACCTGTGAGCCGCTTTAAAAGACAGGCGGAACATACAGCCACCCACCTTACTCTGTCTGACAGACAGAGTAAGGTGGGTCATTCCTTCATGTCATTTCCCTCCACAATGGGGATATTTTCATCCATTAGCCCCTGAGGATCCAAATAAATCATAAGGTTTGTGCATATGTAAGCTATAAAGAGCCTAAAATGTTGTGGCAACTCTGCTGTTAATCCATAGGCCCTGTTTGAGTTGGACAGGAAGGATCTGGATTTTATTCGCTGCTTTGCACTGTTGGCCAACTGGTCCATTATCCCTGATCTATTTTCACAGGCCATTTTAATCCCTCACAAAGCCCAAAAAGAAAATGGGAGGGGGGGTTCAAGTGACAGCTCAAGTTCAGTGTTCAATGGAATTAGAAATGTCTATTTAAATGCCACTCTGTGTGCACTGCCTCACTGTAAGAACTCTGTTAATGAGTTTGATGTGCAGCTGCTGGCATAAGATGTTCATTTTTCATCATTGACTGACCAACATGTATAAGTGGTTTGTATTGATTTGTAGTGATTTACCATCCTATTTGAATGTATTGTGTTGCTATTGAAATGTTGCGTTTCAGTTGTAATTTGAAGACACAGCATTCCAGTGCTCCAGGCTGCTGACTGACAGAGTAAGATTCATCGAGGCACTTGAGGTTTGAGATGAGAGATTTATGTAGTCAGCACATTCCTCACTTCATTTTCATGACACTGCACGGCATCTTTCTTCTACAGAAATATTCTTTTTATTAAAAACTTGTCTTAAAGGCATTTCCGTGCACTACTTGGAAGATAGAAAACAATTATTTGAGACTTTAATTTCAAACTGTTTTTCCAATTTTAATTCCCATTTTATCCCTGTGAATTGACTATGAAACTGCCTGCTTCATGTCTTTGAAGATTCTCAGTCATTCAGGTCATGGTAGTCTTGGTGTTTCTTCTGCATGCAATTGGACTTTTTGTTTCTTGAAGATGTTTCACCTCTCATCCAAGAGGCCTCTTCAGTTCTAGATTAAGGAGTCCCCAGTATTTAACCTTGTAGATGATCCTTCTTACTCAGGGTAGTGGGCTAGGGTACAAAGCCCCGCCCCCAGTCTGTGTGGCCCAGATCCATCCCCCATCAGATGGGTAATCACTCCCCCGGTCATCATGTGAGTCGCTGGTTTCACATGAGCCAAGGTGTGAACTGTGGTTAAGTTTCCTGGGGAGGGATTTGAAAACTGCATTGTATGTGGTAGACAGTTGATGTCTGAGGCCACCTCCTCTGTTAAGTGATGGCTGTTACAGCTTGACATAGATGGCCTCCTTTACTCCTCTCTCAAACCATCTATCCTTCCTGTCCAGCACATGCACATTCTAATCCTCAAAGGAGTATCCCTTCTCCTTTAAGTGTAAGTGGACTACTGAGTCCTGACCAGAGGAGCTGGCTCTTCGGTGTTTTGGAGAGGGTGTTTGGTCTCCCCGATATAAAAGTCTGTACACTCCTCACTGCACTGGACCGCATAAACAACATTGTTAAGTTTGTGTCTGGAGTTTTGTCCTTGACGTAAACCAGTTTCTGTCTCAGAGTGTTGCAGGGTCTGAAGTGAACTGGGATGTCATGCTTAGAGAAAATTCTTTCTCTGACACCCCTGCCACATACAGAATGACAACACTGTGGCCGTTTGTTCCTCTCCTCTTCCTGTGTTGTCGGGGTGTTGTTCCTGGAACGCGTAGTGGATTTGACATACGCCCAGTTAGGGTA
>KV751383.1:391752-401882 GCA_001698575.1 Mola mola | reverse complement strand
GTGTTAAGCAGGAACCTCTTTAAGCAATATTTCTTATTAGGGTTCTGTGTGTTTCAATCAGGCTGCTACTGAAATTCAATTTCTTCCTCCTCAAGCCAAGCTCATAGTGTGTTTCCATATACAATTTAATGTAGAAGGCAACCATGTTTGACTGGATAAAGAATTCTAATGGTATATGCAAGCTTAAGTGTTCCTCCCTCAGGAATATTGACACACTCAGGACAAGGGTCAACCATATTTTTGCTGAACAAAATTGAGCAAAACTTTCAAATCGCTACTTTTTTAAGTCACATTTGACATGGATCTGTGTGTGGGTGTCAAAGTAGCTATTGCATAGAACATAGAACATGACATAGAACAATGTCTAGTCTTTGTCTTTTTTTGTTTAAATGAATTTTATACAAGTGAGTCAAAAGCAAATGACCAAAAAAAAAAAATAAAAAAAAATCCGGCTCTTGTTTTCAGGTTGTTATTCACATACAGTGGGGCAAAAAAGTATTTAGTCAGCCACTGATTGTGCAAGTTCTCCTACTTAGAAAGATTAGAGAGGTCTGTAATTTTCATCATAGGTACACTTCAACTATGAGAGACAAAATGAGAAAAAAAAATCCAGGAAATCACATTGTGGGATTTTTAAAGAATTTATTTGTAAATTATGGTGGAAAATAAGTATTTGGTCACCCACAAACAAGCAAGATTTCTGGCTCTCACAGACCTGTAACTTCTTCTTTAAGAAGCTCTTCTGTCCTCCACTCGATACCTGTATTAATGGCACCTGTTTGAACTCAACTTATCTGTATAAAAGACACCTGTCCACAGCCTCAAACAGTCAGACTCCAAACTCAACCATGGCCAGGACCAAAGAGCTGTCGAAGGACACCAGGAAGAAAATTGTAGACCTGCACCAGGCTGGGAAGAGTGAATCTACAATAGGCAAGCAGGTTGGTGTGAATAAATCAACTGTGGGAGCAGTTGTAAGAAAATGGAAGACATACAAGACCATTGATAATCTCCCTCGATCTGGGGCTCCACGCAAGATCTCATCCCGTGGGGTCAAAATGATCATGAGAATGGTGAGCAAAAATCCCAGAACTACACGGAGGGACCTGATTAATGACGTGCAGAGAGCTGGGACCAAAGTAACAAAGGCTACCAAAAATACTTCTTTTGTTGTGTTTCTATTTCAATTTGTGTTAGTGAGTTTGGGCCTTTAATCAAACAGCAACTATTGACAACCAGTGGCTGTGTGCATGTAAACATAATGCACATTTTCTATGCTTACAAACATGAGCGCACCGTCGATGGTGCCACAGTTAAATATAAAAGAGCAACAATGTTCGGCTAGAACAGTTAAAAGAGGTTCTCAACATGATACATTAGAAAAAACAAACACTCGACACCTACGTCGGGTTTTTAAATGTGAACTTGAACAGATAGTAAGTAAATGGAACTTTGCATTGTATGTATGTAACTGCAGGGTCAAAATGATCATGAGAATGGTGAGCAAAAATCCCAGAACTACACGGAGGGACCTGATGAATGACCTGCAGAGAGCTGGGACCAAAGTAACAAAGGCTACCATCAGTAACACACTACGCCGACAGGGACTCAAATCCTGCAGTGCCAGGCGTGTCCCCCTGCTTAAGCCAGTACATGTCCAGGCCCGTCTGAAGTTTGCCAGAGAGCATATGGATGATCCAGAAGAGGATTGGGAGAATATCATGTGGTCAGATGAAACCAAAATAGAACTTTTTGGTAAAAACTCAACTCGTGGTGTTTGGAGGAAGAAGAATGCTGAGTTGCATCCCAAGAACACCATACCTACTGTGACGCATGGGGGTGGAAACATCATGCTTTGGGGCTGTTTTTCTGCAAAGGGGACAGGACGACTGATCCGTGTTAAGGGAAGAATGAACGGGGCCATGTATCGTGAGATTTTAAGCCAAAACCTCCTTCCATCAGTGAAAGCATTGAAGATGCAACGTGGCTGGGTCTTCCAGCATGACAATGATCCCAAACACACCGCTCGGGCAACGAAGGAGTGGCTCCGTAAAAAGCATTTCAAGGTCCTGGAGTGGCCTAGCCAGTCTCCAGACCTCAACCCCATAGAAAATTTGTGGAGGGAGTTGAAAGTCCGTGTTGCCCAGCAACAGCCCCAAAACATCACTGCTCTAGAGGAGATCTGCATGGAGGAATGGGCCACAATACCAGCTACGGTGTGTGCAAACCTGGTGAAGACTTACAGGAAACGTTTGACCTCTGTCATTGCCAACAGAGGTTATGTTACAAAGTATTGAGTTGAACTTTTGTTATTGACCAAATACTTATTTTCCACCATAATTTACAAATAAATTCTTTAAAAATCCCACAATGTGATTTCCTGGATTTTTTTTTTCTCATTTTGTCTCTCATAGTTGAAGTGTACCTATGATGAAAATTACAGACCTCTCTCATCTTTCTAAGTAGGAGAACTTGCACTATCAGTGGCTGACTAAATACTTTTTTGCCCCACTGTACATCATACACACACACACACACACACATACACACATGGGTGCAGTCCCACACAATATCTTTAAATTTAACCAATGCAGGATTTTCTCTGTTTCACTGGTAAACTGCACACAAACAAGGTGGTGGTGGTGTTTTAAACCTGTGACGTAGCCTATTAAATAATCTCTAGGATGGAGGTTCCTACAGGAAGATTGGCTTTTAATTAGCTCTAGCTCCATCAGAGCTTGTCCAACTCTTTTCTGTTTCTTCTCATTAGACCTGCAGAGCAACTTTCCATCTTTAGCATTCATATAGAGTCTGGCTCACAGGGTGGGTTGACAGATTACTGCAGTGACATGACACCAGTCATCTGTTTCCCTCGAAAATATGTTGCAAATTTGTGAGGAGTTAATGCTAAACAGACCATTGATATCTAACCTTGTGTTCTTTCCCTGTGGCTGTTTTGCTTCTTGCACAATGGTTGAGTAATATGTGAATGCATCTGAGTTACTCACCATGTGCCCTATTACAATTTACTTTTCACTTGGCCCCTACTGCTTTTAGTTCTTTCCTGCTCTGTATGATAATGTGATCGAAAATAAATAATTCTTAATTTTCTTTTATCTGTTCTTAAAAACAAACTATTGTGAAACTTCTTCCGCCCAAGCATCATACCTCATAAATAAAGATTTGTCACCCACTTCTAAAGATTTTATCTTCTATAAGCCTGAATTCTCACCCTTAGTGCCAAAGCAGGGTCTTTTTTCCCTTCAGCAAAAACTCACTTTTAACAGGCCTGAGGAACAATGTTGGCCTTGTGAAGGCTTTCCATGCATTTTTTGTTAAGGATGTGGCATTCGAGAGGAATGGATTCCTTTGAGTTCTCCACGATGGAAATGGATTTTACGTGTCAAATATGGACAAAGTGGCCTTACGTTAATTTTCAGACATGTAAAGGGAAAAAAGAAAAACAGGTACTCCCTTAGATTAAACTTTCCTTGTAGTCTGACATGCATAGTGCTGCTTTGCTCCACTTACAGAATTGTTAAAGTAGTAGTGTCGGTGGTAGGAGGGAAGCGTTGGAGAGCAGGGCCGGTGGCTGTAAGCTGTGGACAGATGGGTGCTGCCTCCTGTCTGCTGTGTATAGCTGACATTCTGGCTCAATGAGCCATTTCAACACGTCGACACTCTATCCACATGGGACAGCAGACAGAGCTGCAGACCACTTTCTCTGTCATACCATATATCTGGAGCCAGACAAATTGGCTTTATTGTTTTTCCTTTTATACACACTTTTACTGCATTCAAAGTTCAACCAGTCTCTTTGACCATCTCTGGTAAAATTCTTCAAATGACAATATAAAATGAAGGGGTTTACTCTTGACAAACTCAAAGATTAACTGCTGTCAGTTTAAAGTTAGTTATTGCTGGCAACTGTACTGTTTGGGTTCTCTTTTGCTGCATTAATCAGCATGATGTCCAGACACAGCACAGAGCTAACTTTACATACAGAGACTCAGCACTTAACAGACAATGTTAGCGACTAGAGGGTGAGCATAGTGAAACATTCACAATAACTGTTATAGGGCCTCATTTCCATCAAGAGTTGCTGTAGATCAAAACTCAGTTGGATGAAGATTCTTCATCAAGTTTCAAGAAACATATATAAACTCATATAAACTCAGCTTGTGTCAATTATAACATAATCTGATTCTAAAACAACGAATAAGTAAAATTTTAAGAAACATATGAGAAGTCCTCATGGACAGTGTCATTTACATAGTTATATTAGTTCAACAGATTACACAAACAGTACAACACTTCCCAATGTTATAAGTTTCCAATGATCTGCATTGACAACATTTGAAATTTCCTTCATCTTCCACTCCTTCGATACTGCATAAAAAAGGGGGTGTTCCTTCAATGATTTGTTGAACAAAATGCACAATATTTCCACATTGTTCTGAAAACCCACACTCAAAGGAAATTCAGAGTATGGGAATTCTAGCTGGTGCTAAACAGCTGGCAACACAAAAAAACAATTCTGCTGACCTTGACATTACTTTCAAGCCAGTTTTGGCTCTGATACCAAGTGGAGACAAATGTACACTTTTGTACCACTTAAAATGTCAGCAGGGTACTGTCAAAGATGATTTGGTTGAGCTGGTCAGTCTTCTATGTGTTGTATTCCTCAGCTAGCGTTTATGCTAGTCGGGTCATCAAGGCTACTTGCATAGTGAACTTCCTGCTCCTGCTCTTCGCCCCCTCTCCTGTTGGTCAGAGTTGGAGGGGGGCTTGACGAAACAGCACCCTGTAACCATTTCCATCAGAATTCAGTCTGATATGCTTGATGTAAATTGCATTCCTATATTGACATTTCACAAAAAAGCATAGCACTAGGTCATAGATCAAGCGCCAGAAGATTGAGCATACAACTTAAACAAATTTGAGTTAATGCAAATGTGATCAACAACATGTCTTTTATTGTAATAGTTATTTCATGTCAATAAAAGGTTTTCAGTTTTATCATGATAAATAGAGTAGTGAGCCCCTTCCCATCTTTACTTCAGAATGTCTCTCTGGGATGTTGTTTTTGCACCCACGGATGACATCCTGTGGCCAATTAACTTAATTGGGAGATGTTACAGTTTAGCTTCTTAGAATTTCACAAATTTCGCAGTCTTTCGTTGCCATTTCCAAAGTTGAAACATGTTGCTTGCATCAAATAATTAGATCATTTTCAGTTTCATCATTTGATAAGTTGTCTTTGTGCAATTTTTGGCTAAATATGCCACTCAAATATTTTTGCAACTCATCACATTCTGTTTGTATTTATATTTTAGAGCTGATGTAGAGCAGAACAGAGGCAGAGAGTGTGTTTTTTGCTTTCACTCCACTCTTTTATTAACTCACAGCAGAGTCACATAGGCTGGCTCCTGCATGGCTGCCCTCAGCATCCAGTTACCTCTAAGAATTTAATGTATGTACGCTTACATCAGGGGGCCAGCAGCTGCAAGTATGCGTGTGATCTGATGTTGTGGCTGCATGTGTCACCTTTACTGGTAGCAGAGTATCAGTGGAAAACATGCCTAGGAGCAGGTTAAGGAGGTTAAGGTTAAGGAGGATACTGAAACAAGGTTGGAATTACTGTCAGTTTAAAACGTTTCTTTTTTTGTTTGTTTTTTTTTTGTTTATTTTTTTTATATACCGGTTACTTGTAAGATTGGTGTATTAAGAGTCAAAAGCGGGTTTGTGCAGAAACAGTAGACAGTTGCTAGTTAAAATTTCCTGTTTTTAAATATTGCTTTTCCAGTCATTGTTGACCATTTAAAGTGCTTTTACATTACAGGTTTTGCATTGCCCCATTCACACACACACATCTCTGTGGATCTACAGAACGCCTATGACAGGGTGCTAAGGGAGGAACTGTGGTTCTGTATGGGGGAGTCTGGAGTGGCAAGGAAGTATGTGAGACAGGTGCAGGATATGCATGAGAGCAGTATGAGAGTGGTGAGGTGCGCTGTAAGAGTGACAACTACCTTCAAGGTGGAGGTGGGACTGCATCAAGGTTTGGCCCTGAGCCCCTTCTTGTTTGCTATGGTGATGAGGTGATGTAGCTTGTCGGAAAAATGTTTTCAGTGAAGAGGCAACTGCGGCTTGTCTATTACTTTTGTGTTTGTCCATGCTAACATGTCTCTCAATGGTGCCTTTGCCGTGGCTACGTACATCCGTGTCACAAGGACACAATGTGCAAAAAACATGTACTGTAAGTCATTGTTTCTGCGTTTGCTGACAAATCTATGCTCTTTCATCTATTTAGGATTAAATGAAGTCTTTTGTTTCAACATATCTGTGACCCACAATGGAGCAGCAACAGCATTGCAGAGTTGCATAGTATGAGTGTGTCTACCTTATTGGTTGTATGTGTATGTTGGATGTATGTGACATGTATGTGA
Source organism: Mola mola (assembly GCA_001698575.1). Lineage (NCBI taxonomy): Eukaryota > Metazoa > Chordata > Actinopteri > Tetraodontiformes > Molidae > Mola > Mola mola. The sequence goes on along the minus strand of KV751383.1, from coordinate 395,433 downwards.
CGTGGCGTATCTCAGCACATACAATCTTTGTTTATGTTTTTAACCAATTAAAGAACAGACATTTGTTAACAATGCTTGCAGCCAGTAATGTGCGTCAATATTAACAAAAAGCTGCAAAGCATCAAAGCCAGAACATTGAGGCATAAAGCCATTTACTTCCTGGAGGCTATGAACTTCCTACCTCACTGCCACTTTTTCCTCTGTTGAGCTGCTATTTTTGAGCTCCTAGATGTAAATGGCAGTACATCAAATTGAGGAGTTATATGAAAAAAGAATCACAGGCCAAGAACACAAACAATCAGATGATTGAATGGTTTAAATAAATTCCCAGCCTAACCAAATTTATTAGATAGGATTAGTCAAATTTTCTATTAGTTTACAGAATAAACGTCTAATTCAACTTTGTGAGTCCACAGATTGTCGAAGCAATTGAGACATTACCCTGACATTTTTGTCATGACCCTAACTTTCACGTTTTGAGTTTAATGTCTTTGTCTGTTTTTTGTGTCCACCTGTGTTTCATTTATCCCTGTGTATTTACTGTTTCCCTAAGTTGTTAGGGTTCTGTATTTATTGTTTTTCAATGTCATTTTGCTGCCTGTGTTCCTTGTGCAGCATTATTTTAGTTTTGCTCTTGGATTTTCCTCAACTGACTTTTGTGTTTTGTCATCCTGAACAATGTTAGGTGAGTTTTGGCTACAAAACAGGTTTAGATCACCTGTTGGCTCATCTTTGATTTTTAATTTTTTTTTTCATGAATACAATGGTAATGATAAAAAGATTTGCATTTATATAGCATCATTCAAGTCTTCTGACTCCTGAAAGTGCTTTTAAATATTTGCAATATTCTGCATTCATTTACATATTCATACACTGGTGGCTACCATCTAAGTGTCCACCTTGTTAGGAATGATAGCCACTGACACAAACAATCAAACCTGAATTATCTTCCTGGTTCATTATCTTGTCCACTTCAACACGATGACGGCAGGGTGGGGATTGAACTGATCATTGAATCAGAGTTTGACCCATTCTACTTCTTTAATAAAAAAGTGTTTAATGGCAAGACAAGTGTGTCTCTCATTTAAGGACCTGACTTGTTTGAGTGGCTGAAGGTAGCTAGCTCAGATTCTGTCCTGCTCGAGTCCTCTTGCAGACACCAACAACCACTACACAAACTCCCCTCTTAATGATCATCAATCTCATCGGAACCCCTGGCAACCAGGAAAACTGTATACCAATTAATTTAAGAGTCATCATCACTGCCACCTCACCCCTCTATTTATGCCTTTTCACTTCAGACTTCCTCAACCTTTCATTGCAATAATTCTTATTATCTCACTCTGTTTGCCCCTACACATATTACAGGAATCCAGTGCATGGCTTCACTGAAACCAAATCCTTAGAGTAGGAGTGGGACAGCAGGCAGAGCGCTTGGGTCTGGGAGAGATTTATGGAAGGTCACCACCTAACAATATGGCCCCTGATATAACAGATGGATATGTGTTTTGATCATATGTCTTAAAAGTTTCTCTCCACATCCGATGTCCTCCAACAAGTTCTTAAGTTATGTAAGCATAACAGGCATGGTGCAAAGTCTCCACTGTTAATCACAGCCTCTTGTCCCACCTCAGTCTTGTGACTGCAAGGCATGGGAATGGTGCAGGGCATTTGAGCCATGCCGGGAAGGTGACTCCTGGTGCCAGTGTTGGGTTTCAAACTCAACCTACAAAGTAAGAAGCAGAGGCCATGTAGTGTACTGTTGCTATCAGATAAGACAGAGAGTATGTCAGAAAGACAGGACAGCTTCATAGTGCTATCAGCTTCATTACGTTTCAGAGGGTTTGAGTGCTCACCATTAAAAAAAAAAAAAGCAAAATAAATAAATAAATAAATAAACACTGGGGGAATGTATCATTTTTAGGCCATGATGGTTTCTGACAGAATTTCAAGATTGATTTTAATCTTGTTATTACATATTCGCAGCTTCACCTCACAAGTTTAGGTTAGGCTAATGTAAGTGTAAAGGCTTTACATTTTCCAATTTTTTGTAAAACTAGCACATTTATTAGGTTGGATAAAATTACACAAAGCTTTTCATTATGAATCTCTACACTCTGTGATATTCAGCAGAATATAGATCATTCAATATTTATCCATTGTGATGCTGACAGTTTGGATCCGTCTCATAAGAGGCGATAAAGATAACAGCTCTGAGTCCCAACAGGTTGATTCAAATACTTGAGATGAATCCTCTCCCAACTGCAGAGCAGGAATAATAAAAATGAACTTCTCACCCACCTCCTCAATTTTAATCTTAGGAAACTGACAGATGAGAAAAGGCAAAACATGCAATGATATAGGAAAAACTCTTTAATCAAAGTAAGGTGGGCTGAAGTAAGTAGAAATCTGTATTACCTTTATCTTTGTTAGAAGATGTTACATCAAATTTGGTGGTAATCCACCTAATTGTTGTTGAGATATTTCACTCAAATCCACAAATTGTAAAAAAAAACCCAAAACAAAAAAAAACAAAAAAAAAACATCCCGGTCAACATCAATTGAGCTCAAGTGGAGCATGTGAACAGTTAAAGGGCATGATCACATACACAAATGCAGTCAATGATCATCACCTGCTGGTCCTGAATGTGGGACACACATAGTAACACAGTTAGCTGATTTGTAGTTTGTTTAAGGGATTGTTGTCCCTTGAGTTCATTAAAATTCAAAAGGATGATATTTATTTTTACTCGGATTGAATGAAAGTGATCAGGTGCCAAATATTTGTCAGTGTTGAATTTTTGCTACGTTATTGTGATGTTAGTTCCCTGGGAACTGAGACCTTGTAATTGACATCTCTATCCTGGTAAAGAAGTTCAGCGATACTTATTGTTCTTATGGTGCAATTTGTAAACTATAGCTAAAATTTGAAGGCACCTCCCATAACACAGTCTGAGGGGCTTTACGTCCCCGGAATAACCCCCAACTCTTGGCATTTCACTGTTTGCTGTATAGATTGAACATGGCTGGAGACCAATTAGAATGAAACCAGAGGCCAGTCTGGCATCTGGGCATGCAGTCCAGATTATTGTTGTCTTTCTACAGAGTATTAATAGTACAGTTACAGTAAGGTGATTCTCTTCTTTCTTTCTTTCTAAATTAAACCATATTATAATAGTTTATGACATTATTTTCACTGAACATTGGGTCATTCTGATAATGTAGTTTGCTAGCTGGCAAACAATGTTAGACAGTTATTGTATAAAACCTTATTTTAATTCCTTCAGATTACCTTACAGTTGATAATAAATCTTGATTATTGACCGGAATTGCATGCATGGGTTATTCTGACATTTTGGATTAGAAAAAAAAAAGGCTCTGTTTTCTCTCTTCTTTTTTCTCTCACCATCAATAAATATGAAAAAAATCACAAACTAAAAAGCTTGTTAAAACACAAATGTGAGATATTACCGGGGCACAATGGATTAGTGGCAAAAAGGGTCTGTTGCCTATTGTCTGCACAAGAACTTGGTCCTCCTCAAAGGCAATCCTCATCTGGATTCTATTTTTTTTTTTTTAAAAGGGTTACTTCATCAATGGGAGATAGTCACTTTGTGACTCATTACTTTAAGATAAAGTTACAAAAAAATCAGGAGAAGCCCCCACAAATATTCACATTAA
>KV751383.1:354613-391655 GCA_001698575.1 Mola mola | reverse complement strand
TCAAACATACAGTCAAGTTCAACACAATACAAGACACAATATATAATATACTATAAATGGTTTACTTTAATGTTCTTCTATAAAAATGTAACTACTTTTCATTTTACAAGTGGAACTGCAGAACCCAAAATGTTCCCTTCATTCTCAAGTTGCCACATCACACTTGTGCATTCTGAATATTGGTCCAGGAATGACCTTCAATCTATTTTTTATGTCACAACTCAAGCTCGTATACCTGCCGACTAAACTTAGATTTTCACTGAGTGCAGAGACAATGAATATGAATAATGAAAAAAAATCTTATTGTTTCAGACTCTTCGTATACATAATTCCACACAGTAAAGTGCAAACATTTAACTTGAGAAAGAAGTGGAGTAGATCTTTGATATGCGTTCCTCAAAATTGTACTTATGTACAGAACTTAATTGTAATTATAAATAGTTATATTCATTATTGCTGGTAATCAGTCATATTTCAGACATGGCCAACCAACTGACTAGCATTTATGTCCCGGGCACAGCTACTGTGGCCTAGAATGGTGTGCATGCATGTTGGAATTAATATATGTACTAAATGTGCTCATGTATGTGAGCAGCATCTAAAGCATTATTCATAGGCTACACGTTCTATTGCACATAGTGTGTACCATTTGAATTGGGTTTTTTTGTTTTTTGTTTTTTTTAATAACCTGTCCTGTTCAGCAGCTGAGGCATGCAGTGTGACGATTCTGGATGCCTTGTTGTGCTACAACAGATTTGCTCTACAAAGGAGGAGCCTGATATACTCCTCCTGTTGAGATCTGTGTTTAACTTTATTGGCATGGCTACTGGGTGCATGAGGCAAAGAGAGGATAGAAAGAGAGAAAAGAGACAGGTTAGGGAAGACAGAGGGGTTGGGGAACATGAAGAGCACAACAACAACAACTACAACTACAATAACAACAACAACTCTTGAACTGTGTTGTAAGTGAGCAGACATTATTTACAGCTGCAGCGTCCACTTGCAGACACAGAGCATTCTACTCTAATGTGTCTAGACAGAGGACAGTGCTAGATGTTTAATAAAATATAATTTATAAACAGCAAAGAAAAGGAAACGTGATGCAATGATACAGCACTGCTGTGGTGTGATTAGATAGATTATATGAAATGTCTCTCAAACCACAGGGACAATTCTGTGTATCACACTCTTCAATTTATTCCCCTCTATATGCTCGTTGCTGGGATTTTGGATATTTATTACCACACCCTTTTTTTGTCTGTGATTCCTCAGCTTGCTCAAAAACAGGTCTATCTGCCTGAAGCCAAATCAAAGCTGCAGTCTAGAGCTGACTGCTGGGGGTATGACAAGCACAGAAAATAAGAGCACGTCTCTTAAATATACAACATAAACAAAATGCTGAAAGGGAGTTCATGTAAAAATATCTTGGTGCTGCTATAGGAGCTAAGGGAGGACAGCAAGCTGCTGTATGTGGTTGGATGTTTGGGTGGGTGCCAATGTCTATACAGTATGTAGTTTCTTCTCATCTATAAAAAAACTAGGTGTATATTTCAGGCGAGGCAAAGAGAACATGTCCCCTCAATACATAGACATGTTTTTGTCCTCAGTAAAAACGTGTATTATTGTTGTATTATTAACATGTCCATGTCTTAAAGAGGCAGTTTGTAATATTCAAAGAATATTTCAATTTAAAATGGACTAATATAACAAACAACAGAAAGTAACCATTGTGTTATACCCGAAATATCAATGTATTTTATTCTAGAGATAGCCATTGAAATTTGCATGCTAGCCAGTTAGTTGGGGCCTGTCGTTTTTGTAATACCAGGGTGTCCTTTTGCGAGAAAGACACCACACTTGTGAAATAACATAAACGTTAGTATTGGTGTGGGTTTTGACCACTGGTGACAGCTCTGTGAGTAAAAACACACCTTTTGATGCTAAACTCTTGTTTTATTTGATTTGTAACATCTAAATTTGGCTATTTACCAAAAGTATCTTATGTGTAAGACACATAAGATAATTACACTTGAAATGATTTTGTGAGATGAGCCAGAATTTGAGGTTTGAAAAAAGGATTCTACATGTTTGAAGACATTTTGTATTGTTTAATACACATACGATATCTATATGTGCACAACTTTGACATGCTGTTGATTTCTATCGCTATGCCAATGACACCCACTTGTACATCTCATTATAGTCTAGCTTGATTGATGCATCCGATATTTCTGTAAGTCTTGGCCTCAATGAAATTTAAAAAAAAAAAGGATGTTCAGAAAGGTTTTGCAATCAAAAATTCTATTTCAGCTTTCATTGCAATTACCTCTTGCAGCCCCACTATTGCCAGTATTATCAGGTACAGGGTCTGGGGGATTCAATAATGCAGAGGCACACAGGGAGGTTCTTAATCAAAATTGTTTTACTGAAAATAAGTCAACAGCGGGAAATCTAACTAGATGGCAAAGCTACCGTTTAAGGGACAGGCAAACTCACTAGTTGGGATATGAAACAATGATCAAAACACAAGGAACTCACAAAGAAGATATGCTGCACTGCTCACTAGGAAGAGAAGACAATCTGGCACAGGAGGAAAGGAACACAGGGTTTAAATACAGGAGGGAGAGGTAGACAATTAGACAAAGGTGAGACACATTAGGGGGGATAAACAATCACACACAATTGAGGGAGAAGACTTGACAGGACATGGGGAATAAGACACAACAGAATTTCAACATAAGACTGGAAACACTAATTGACCCGAACAATAGACACATGAACACTACTGGACCCTAGTATTAACAATTTTTCCAGTTAGGCGCAAAAGTATTTTGACAATGACACAGTTTTAATGAAATAAGATAAATGTGAAGTCAAGATGTGATTGAAGTGCAGACTTTCAGCTTTAATATACAAGATTGCAAAAAATATGGCATTTATCAAGGAATTACCACCATTTTGTTCAGAGTACATCCATTTTTAGCAGCACAAAAGTATTCAGACAAACTAATATAACTATAGATATAATTGTAGCTTTAATTTTTGGATGAAAATCCTTTGCAATCAGTGAAGTCTGGAGACCATGGACATCACCAAATTCTGAGTTTCCTCCTCGGAGATGCTTTGCCAGGCCTTCACTGCAGCCACCTTCAGTTGCTACTTGTTTGTGGGTCTTCTGCCTTCAGTTTTGTCTTCGGTTACTAAAAAAGCTGCTCTTTTGGGTTGAAGTTCAGTAGACTGACTTGGCCATTGAAGAATATTCCATCTCTTTGCCTTCATTAAGTCTTGAGTGGATTTCGCAGTATGTTTAGGATCACTATCCATCTGAACTCGGAAGCCCTGAAGGTGAGTCATAACACTGGCTCTACCATGTTGAAAACATGATTTGGTACTTTGGATCATGAGCTGTTCCTTTCCTACTCCAAACATTTCGCTTCCCACCATTATAATGAACGCTGGGTCCAATTCCCAGCCAAGTCAGGGCCTTTCTGTGTGGAGTTTACATGTTCTCCCCATGTCTGTGTGGGTTCCCTAAATATTCAATCTTTTAAATCTCAAAGGTGCTCAGACTTCCTCCCACAGTCTAAAAGCTGCGGTAGAAAATAAATGAAACCCTTTTACACCCTGGCTTTCCCAAGCCACACTTGCGGTTCTGCTTTTTGCTTCAAAAAAAAACAAACCCTCAACACATTTTGTCAAAAATGCTCACAATAAAAAAACGGTGTTCTCCCTCTCTCTCCCTTTGTATTCCTTCTTATCAACTGCTTTGTCTTTGTTTTGGGTTTTTTTTGTACTGTTGTTGCCTTCTTCAGTCGCTGTGAGTATTTAGAAAGGCGGTATGTTAGTCCAGTGTAATATTATTATTGAAAAGGATAAATAATTTGTTAAAAAATATAGCAAAATTAGAAAACATGACAAAGAAACTAAGTCGGTAATAACGTCGGTATAGTATGTTGGTCCAGAAGTCATTGTAATCCATGACAATCCATTTCTACCGCTTATCCGGTTAGGAGTTGCGGGGGGGCTGGAGCCTATCTCAGCATCTTCGGGCGAAGGTGGAGTACACCCTGGATAAGTCGCCAGTTCATCACAGGGCTCACATATAGAGACAAACAACCTTCCACACTCACATTCACACCTACGGGTAATTTAGAGTGACCAATTAACCTAACCCCCAGTTTGCATGTTTTTGGACTGTGGGAGGAAGCCAGAGAACCCGGAGAGAACCCACGCAGACACAGGGAGAACATGCAAACTCCGCACAGAAAATCCCTGACCCAGAATCGAACCCAGGACCTTCTTGCTGTGAGGCGACAGTGCTAACCGCTGCACCACTGTGCCGCCCTGTTTTCTACTAATATTACCTAAATGAAGAATTTATAGCGTGAATATTATTGATCCAAGCACAGAACATTGTGGGACTCCATGACTAACCCTGTCATTTCTGGATGATTCATCATTAACGTTAACAAAATTATATCTATCAAGTAAGTAGGACTTAAACCATCTTAAAGCAGATCCTTTAATGCCAATTTGGTGTTTCATCCTCTGTAGTAGGATGTGATCATCAATAGTGTCAAAAATGGCACTAAGATCTTATAAGACTAGTATAGAGATAAGTCCCTCATCAGACACAGTGAAGAGGTCATTTGTAAGTATTACCAGTGCTGTTTCTGTGCTGTGATGTTGTCTAAAACCTGACTGGAAGTCTTCAAATAGACTTTTATCCTGAAGAAAGTGATATATATTATATGTATCTCATATACACTGACACTGAACACTAATTCACAGAGGAATTTGGAAGAAAACACTAAAGAGTTCACAGTAGCTGGTTTAGGAGAATAGGTATCGTAGGATTGTTTTAAATGATATATAATAAAAGAATATGTAAGAACTCTAATAACAAATTAAAGTGGCAAACTTAAAATTTTATTTAGTAGTTTTAATGTACGAAGTAATTTAAAAAACGTAAAAATTAAAACCAAAGTAAAATTAATCGCAGGCTGAATAAAAAAGGCATTGTTTAAGTATCAGTCAATAGAAAAAATTGAAAGTCATGTAATATCAATAACTAACTGTCTGGAAATTTGTTAAACCTTCAGTACATACTAAACAGTTGTACATATAAAACATACTTCTAAAGGGCTACAAGCTGTACATGTGTCTTACAGGAGTGACTTGCTGCTCTAGCTATGTTCAGTTTTGTTTTTTTTTGGCCTGTTCGACCTGTTTGAAGGTCAATTTAGTGGAGATGGAGGAACAGAAGCAGAGGGAAAGATGGAAAGTGGGGCTGGAAATGATAGCTTGAAAGGCAGGAAGTTGCTGGGAGGTAGATGGGGAGAAGAGTAGAACGATGGGCAGGCAGGTGTTGATTCTGAAAGTAACATCTCCTTAAAATGAAATATGAACAGTGAGTATGAGTCCAACCAAGGACTCCCTTGACTGGTCAATTGGGCCAGTCAGCACCTATACAAAATCTACAGTCACCCATCCATTTCTCCTTTTTGGCCTGGGAAACGCCAACTGACCTGGAGCTACAGAGCTCCTGCTCTCCTCTTCCCCTCTGGCTTACAGAGATCAAACAATGTCAACATCAGCCAGCAGCTACAGCAGAAACAGGTTACCTTTAAGTAACAGGAGTCTCAGGAAGTTAGTACAGAACTGCTAACTCTGTAAGGAACAAGGAGCTAGCGGTTTCCTCCATCCTGCATAAAACTACACAGCGTGGACACAAACCTCCACTGGAATTCCAATCCTTCGAGCCTAAATAACCCTCCATGGACACCAGACAAGAGAGCATTCCCTTTCTTTCCGTGGCCTGATAATGTTGACCTGGGCCTAGAACAGCGTAGCCTGACTAAATACACAATTGATTTTAAACTATTGAAAGTATTTTGTCTTACATTGTTGAACGGTATTGTTGTGACTGTAGTCAGGTTATTAATAGTGGATTAGCCACAAATCTAAGTTAAGGTTAGTTAGCCCACACAGAGTCTTGCATACAACTAATCATCTTCTTTCATACCTGGCACCACATCCTCTCACATACACAGCACTGTTATAACATATGCAGGGTCTCAACCAGCAAATGGTCTTGACCCCCAGTAACAAAGGAACATGTGGTCTGACAATCATAAAGCTTTCGGGCATTAGCAGGTTAAGACATGGAAATATCTCAGTGCATTTTGCAGATGCTGCTTGTGGCAAACTTTATTGGTTGTGCCCTGTTGATCCTGTTGTCATTATCATAGTTGGTGATTCTGTAAATGTTCTCTATACTGTTTTGGTTGAGCCATAAGAGGAGCCACATTACCTGCAATAACTCCCTTTAAAAGGTTGTGATCTATGCAGATTTCAGTGATGCTGTAGGTCCACAAGTTCCACTGCTAACTGTACTAAAAGGTACTGTAGCTACAGCACAAGGTAACCACAAGGTAACTAGAGTATACAGTTGACAGTTGGTGCTGCCCCCTTTATTTTTTGAGCGACCTTCAAATTCCTGTTATATTTTACAATTTAACATTCTTAATTTGTTAAAGAGACAGGAGGCAGACAAGTCAGGAGAAAGTGAAACAAAGTGAAAATGAGCTCTGAGGTTCCTATACTGAACATGATGAGTCCAGGTGCAGGCAAGAGATAGAACCATTGATCCCCACTGATTGCCAGAATTACTGCTACCAACAGGGTGCACGTTTTCCTGTAATAATTTCCATACATCTTGCAGGGATTGAGAAAATTGCTGTCATGAGTGATATCCAGACATATGCTTTTCCTTCTGTTTTAACGTAAACTCCCCTTCATTTTTGTTTACTCCTGCTTTTCTATTTGCCAAACAAATAGAGCATATTGGTCCTAATCAAAACATGGTGAAAGTGCAAATGATTTTTGAAAGCAGCCTGCTTGTCTAACTTGAGCAGTAATCCCACTTGAAACATTTGAAAAAAAGTAATGTATGGCATCTCTGTGTCCTCTAATTCCAACACAAACTTCCATCTCTCCCTCACTCTCCTTCTCTCATCTGTGCAGCCTCCCCTGGCCATGGCCATTAATTAGCGCTCGCTTATAGGAAACAGATGACGTTTAATAAATTAGGGTCATATTTTGAATCTTTTTATTACTTCCATTCTAGTTCTTTAGCAGCAACATGAAAGCATTCCTCTGCTAGCCCAATGGCAAAAATTCACGAGATTTGAGAGTGACAGGACAGCTGGTTAAAGAACACACACACAGGTCCAGACTTTTACTGGACAGTACGGCTCACCATCTTTTCCTTTTTCCCATGCTCAGTCACGTGTTTTGGTCGCCAGGCAGGTTGATTTATTACAGTGGAGCCTACATTTACCATAATCAGTGTCTGTATCTAGGGTAGTTCTTCATAACCATTTGAGCCTTCAAGATTATACCCAGAATTCCCTCTAGAGTCAGCTTGTAGACATTTTGTGGTTTCATCTTAAGTTCTCCACTTCAGGGAGATTTTCCTGATTAGAGTCACAAAGTGGGGTGAATATAAATGGCAGATGCCCCACCCACACCACCACTAACTCCAATCTTCATAGTGCCAGGCCCCAAATCCTCAATCTTCAATCAACAACAGCAACTGTAATCCTCTGAAAAAGTCACACAGTAGTAGAGGTTTCATTACACTGGAGTTGTGTAGCCTCAGTTTTTTTTGTTTTTTTTTTCGCTCTCTGCTGGCACATTCACAGGCACGAACATGAAATTCTGTAACATCTGAGTTGGATGTCAGATCTATCACTGCTGAAAGATTAATTCACATTGGTATTACCTTTAATGTTCCAGAATCGCTCTCATTAAACGGACAAAACTGAAAACAGTTGTGTATTTTTAACATATCTCATAAATCAATTTGTTCTAGTCTGTGTTCTTGGGCATCTATTACTAAGCCATTACCCCATTTATTTCATTTGTAATCATTATTGTAACAGGTGAAAATGTCATATTTACATTCAGTTCTCTGTTTGGCTACTTAAAGTATAATTTATCTGACTGAATTTGTGTTTCTCTCACTTTCTCTCCATTTGGATTTTTTCAAGAAGGAAAATTACTTTCATTTCATAAAGCGGTGGGAGGTGCGGGAGTAAGATTTTACTGCACTTGGTCACTAACAATACCAATTGAACCGGATTCATCCCTTAATGACATAGATAATTTCTTGGCTCATGCTAATTATGGGCATTCTTTCTTGTTTGCCACCTTTGGTTTCATGCTTTTGGCATTTTATAATACCATAACCCATGGGAACAAGCTTTAACTGCATAAGCATTTGACTTTTGACTAACAAAACGTAATGTAAGTTTCTATTTTACTTCTCTTTTCTTTGAATCATCAGTTTCAATAGAAAAACATTTTAGAGCCTCCATATGTTCCTGATTGTTGTACTATACGGAAAGCAGTGCCTTCAACACCAAGTAATTAGATTTATATTAGTCATTTAACCTTCTTTGCCGTGACTTTGTGGTCACAGAGCTCTCACAAGCTCTCACCACCAACCATGCTCACTAAAGTGTGTCTAGATAATATGCAGTCATGCCAAAGCTTGGGTATTCATCTGAAAAGCAGGGATGGAAATGGGTTGGGTACACACATGACCTTTAACCAGGAGACCAACCCAAAGAAAATGTCACAAATTTTCTTCTTTTCCTAAACTAAAATGGTTTTCATATTAACCACACATTAAAAAGCTTTCTAGAAGGTTTCCCATGCTGCACTCAGATGCTGAACTGTAAAACTAATGTGAAGTTTATTGTGGGTGCTTTCAGTGTTACTCCTCAAACATTAACTGAGCGGAGCTCCAGTCAGTGATAAAAAATGAGAATTTATGTGTGAAAAACCTGCTCACTATGGTGTCTGCATGACTATAAGACACTTTCTGTGTAAGTAATTGATTAATAATTACCTCTAGCGAGGAGGGTATGTTATAAATTGTTAGGAGAATGTGAGAATGTTTAGTTTTATTAGTTCACCCCATACAACTGCATGTTAGTGTACTGTATGTATGTTCACTTTGCCCTCTATGTTGATGGGAGCTGGTAGCTTCTCACTGTATTAAATACTTGTTTCCTTGTTTGCGAAGAGAGCGCTTTCCTTAGGCCTCCTGTTCCCCACTGCTGCTGTAGCAGGGAACATTTTACACGTACTTTAAGTTGTTAACTGTACCTTCTCCTGCCCTGAAGTAGCTAGGAGAGACATATGTAGGCTTCCTCATTGTCCATGTCTGCTATTTTTAACATATGGTTAAGTGCTTTCAAGAAGTTGGGGATGAGCTAGCTAAATATTTGTCTAATGCTTGTGCCAATAGCAATTGTAAGTAATCAGATCATTTATGCTTTTATGAAAATGAGTTATTATGGGAGAAGCATGATGAGGTGTACAATGCACAATTGGATGAATGGGTGCAGTTCTGCAACAATCAGATGACCCCAACAACCCTCTCCTCACCATTCTGTCCATCATGTTACATGTTGGCAGTCGCTCTCCCCCACTCAGCAAAAATGTTCAGCCTACGTCTAGTCCTGTTTTGCTTCTGCTCCCTCCTGTGCAACCTACACCTTTTCTGATGCCCTTGACTTTGTCTTAAATATTAACCTTTCAAGACACTTGGAAAAGGACAGAAGATTTCCAGAGGGCGGAAAAACAAATTAGGCAGAAAAAATTTGGAAAGTGAACATGTGCATTCGTAAAGAAAAATGGGTGCAAAATAGAGGACAGGTGTATGGTGCACAACTGTTGTCATTCACTTTTGTAAGACATTCTTTGGCAACAGAAGGGTCTGGTTATGTTGCTATAGACAAACTCATCTCCATTTTTCTGTACTGGACCTCCTGTAACAAAAACTGTTTTAACAGATACAAATAGTAAACAGCAATACAGGTAAGATGAAAATTGCACACTCTAGAAGTGAGGGATGAAGTGCAGAGATGGAGCTGATTTTTGTCCCAGTGAAAAACAGGGAGGGGGGAGGAGTCATTAGTGTTTTGGGGGGGGATTGTGTCTGTCTTTGAATGGGATGTAGGCAGTTCCAGCTGTTATACTTTGTCTCTGCAATTTGCTGCAATCAGCTCTCCGAGCTCTCTGGGTGTTCCAAAACACTTTCACACACTGGCAGTCCACCGGATATCTCTCATCACCACATCAAAATCATATACAATCAGGGACACACACTTATATACCTGGGAACTAAAGTAATAGAAGTTTCAAGCCCTTGTGTGTGTGTGTGTGTGTGTGTGTGTGTGTGTGTGTGTGTCTCAGTGTGTGTCAGTGATGTGTGGAGGTTGTTTGTAGCCAGGTCTCCATGGGCCTTGGCAGCCCATGACTCCCACTCTGTTTGAATTCCCCATGTGTTGAGCACATGTTCAGATCAGCCCTGTGAATCAGTCTTTGTACAGAGCAGCATCCCTCATAGCAGTTACTGTTTATTCCCTTGTTACAAGCGTTGGCCCGACTCACCTTTCCACCTAATGAAAACAGTTTCACCCCAACATACTGGACCATGTGGGTCTGTACCCTTGGTTGAAATGAGGATTATGTGACAATCCTGCTGTAATACTGCTCTTTCCTGCAGTGTTTGGGCTGTTGGCCCACAAAGGCATTGTAGGCTGGGACGACTGCTGCTTGGGGAAACAGCTGCTGAAACTGGAGATGAAACATTCCATTGCCAGTTCCCATAAACAAGGTTGATATTTACATTTTGTAAAAAAAATACTGCACCTTGCTCCAAGGTATGCATGTACGTATGTCTCTTTAAATCACAATTTCATTAAGCCAAGAAATAATGGTTAAAAAATGACAAGGGTGTGTTTTAAAAGTTAATATGGCCATTCTTGAACTATAATATTCTACAGCAAATGTTACAAGAAGAACAATCCTCATTGATAATCAACATCAGGTTTTTTAATACTCTAACGTGTCTCCTTGCTTCCTTTGCACCTGACCTCACATCATACCTCTTCCCAGCGAGGATGCAAGAGAGAAACATGAGGAGGAGAGAGCCACTAGCCTGTAGACATTGAGTCAACAATACAAAAGGAAGTCAAACAATTTTTTTTCATAACGGTATACAAAAGTATTGGCTGTGATATTGCCCACATAAAAGATTTTAGTTTTCCACATTTTAATACTCTTCAATGTTATTAACAAGTAAGAGAGAGTAGATTTTCACAGTCACAATAAGAAAAAAGAAGTGACTTAAACCTGCATTTTTTCTAATGACCAACAGGGGAAGAAGTCAGATTTTATGTAACCTTGTGAGAAAGTCATTCTCCACTATCCCTCACTTAATTTGAAAAGTTTCCTATGATCTGATTCACTAGTTTCAAATCTTTTTCAAGTGTTCACTGTGTGAATTGTGGTCCCATTAAGTGTATAATAGACAATAAAGCTGTCATGAGTTTTGGAGCTCCTGGTGCCCTGTCCTGGGCTCCTCCTCCCTGTGTTTTTTGTCTCCCTCTTAGGAGCAGTCAGTTGAGTTGGCAGCTGCAGCAGGTAACACACCTGAGGATCATCAGTCATAGTATTAATGCCTGGCTGCTGCTCAGATGTTAGAACGGTCGTCCAGTGATCGGAATGTTCCTGGTTCGATCCCAGACCCTGCAGTTAACATGTCAAAGTGTCCTTGAACAAGACACTGAACCCCAAATTGCCCCTGATGCTGGGCCATCAGTGTATGAGTGTGTGAATTGTTCAACACTCCTGATGAGCAGTTGGCACCCTGTGAGGTAGTCACTGCCACCAGTGTATGAATGTGTGTGTGAATGCAAAACCTGTAGTGCAAAAGCGCTTTGAGTGGTCAACAATGACTAGAAAAGCACTATATAAATACAAGACATTTTACCATTTACCAATCCCTTCAGTCACTCACCGTCAGATTATAGTCATCAATGCGGTACTTGTTGCTCTGGCCCGCTTTCTGAGAATTACTCTCTGTGTCACTTTTGCAACTCACTGTGTTTGTACCAGTTGCTTTTTACCCACCTCAATCTCTTCTGCTGCTAAGAACACCTGCTCACCTGCACTGCAAGCTGCCCGCTCGCTCTGGACCTGCTCCCCCAGAAAAGCCTCAACTCCTCACCTTCCACATGAAAACCCTCTGCAAAAGAGTTTTTGTCTTGAGTTTGGGTCCTCGTGCTTACTAACATTACAACAAAAGCATGGAAGTCATTAGGGGACAGGGGTTAAAACCATACTCAAGCAGACTCATTTTGGTGATGTATACTCATGCATATGCACATAAATCCACTGTAATTCTATTTTTAAAAAATAATTTTACGTTTTTGTTTTATATGCTTCTTAAACGTTACCTTTTGCGTGATTTTTGATTCTATGAGTGCAAGTGTCAGGGTTACGTTACTGTGTGTGTAGTCTGGTCCTGGTGGTGGGGCTGTCCTGTGGAGTTTTCTTGAGGTTTCAGAGGGATTAATGACATGACCTTCAAGGACACCCGGTTTCAGCAATGTTGATTGGTGCACTGTGCTCCACGGGAGTGCCTCCTCCCCTGCAGCTAATTAGGACGAGACGCTGCACAGGTATGACGGTTGGTGCGCGCACAGAAAATGGACCTCATGTTAGAGTGGAGCAGGAGCGATGGAGTTTAGACAGCTGACACGAAGAGCAAGGTTAAGACACCAGCACAGAATGGTACTGTCTGGGGGGGGCAATAAGTATCCGCAGGAGCCACCAAGCAGCCTAATTATTTGCATGAGTTAATTAATTTGTTTGGTTTATAGTGTGTTTAGTTGTAGATAAGTATTTTCTTTGCTTGCTTAATTTAAGATATAGAATTATTTCATTTTGCTATATATGATTCAGTGAATGCTTATTTTGTGCATTTTGAATTCAGTTAATTAATTTGGCTTGCCCTGTTTTAGTTAAAGTGGACTTGATGAACTTTCGATGCCAAGAAAGGGTGGAGACAAATGAGTTTGCTGATTTTGTGTGAATCTGTATTTGCCAGCTGAAGACGCCACATACTAGTGAGGGTCAACGAGGGGCCACTGGTGTGAGATGGACAAGTATGTTATAGGACTGTTCTGATGGGGAAGCACTAGACTTTATTTTTATACTGGAGCACTTTTTGCTATCTGAGTATCAGGACTCACCTTAAGTGCTTTTAACATTGCTTTTATACCCTGCTTTTTCTTTTTGACGGCTGTGGCTCAGATGGTAGACTGGTCGTCCAGTGATCGCAAGGTTCCTGGTTCAATCCCAGACCCTGCAGTAAACATGTTGAAGTCTCCTTGAGCAAGACACTGAACCCCAAATTGCTCCTGATGCTGCACTCCAGGTGGTACCCTGCGAGGTGGTCGCTGCCACCAGTGTATGAATAGGTGAATGAAAAACCTGTAGTGTAAAAGCACTTTGAGTGGTGAACAAGGATTACAAAAGTGCTATATAAATCCAGGTTATTTACCATTTTAAATGTAATTTTTAGTGATACATGAATTTGTGTGGATCACATTTACTGCCTGCATGCTGCTCTGGGTTGGCACCGCTCCTCAGTAGATTAACAGATTTTTTAACAAATTTTAAATTAAAGTCGCACTATATCCGTGACACTTGTCCAAATTTGTTGATTACAGAAGTTTTGTATTTTCTTGTAATGCATTTTACAAAGATCACTGCAGGCTTTGGATGCATACGTATGTGTCCTAAACTGAAAGACCCCTACTGTACATAATCAGCTGAAAAATCAATGACATATAGTCAACACTTTGTTTAGAAATAAGATCATTTCCACAATAAAGAGGTTTGTTATGAAGCACAACTGATTTTCTGCTTGAATTTTTAAATAGGATATAATGGTTGCTTGGAAAATATTAGGTACATAACAGGGGGAATAACTTTAGGCTGCAGGGGTCAGCCTCCTCCCAGTGATCACGAGCCAAATCCGGAAAGGGTCGAGATGTCAGGAGATACAGTACGGAGGTGATTTCTACTAGCTGTCGAGGACTTTGGGGATGGCAGAACACAGCGGACAGTGACACAGAGAGATAATGCCACAGAAGAGCAAGATCAGCTATTAACAATAAATATGAGAAGTATTGATATTTCTTTCAATCTACCTGCTGAAATAAAGATTTCTTTTCACTGAACCAGGGCTGGTTGCTGAAAGACAAAAAGGATTGTCGCAAGTAAGTTTTTTTTAATGTGTTTTATGAGTTAAGACGTCAATTTAAAATGGCTTGCTTTGCTTAAAGAGCGAAACTTGAAGTCTGATAGTGTATGGTTGTATTTTTCTGAAAATAGGTGTAAGAATATTTCCTTTGACATTTTTGTAAGATTGTTTTGTTTACTTAGACTAAATACTAACAGCTTCTGAGACTTAAACTTGCTGCATGCATACTTTTCCTAGCTTAAACTAAGGGATGCTATTTGTCTATAACCTATAAGAGTCTGGTTTAAAAGCTTGTGATCACTTCTGACTCCAAAGAAAAAACAAGGCAGCAAGGGTCATAATGCCAAGTGCTTCAAAATTCTGAAGTTTTTAAGGGTGCTCTAAAAATGGATTCGTACAACCATTGCAATTTCTATCTGTCTATTCAGTATGGATTCATTAATTACAAAATTTCTATTCACATCCTGTTCACACGATGGCATGAACCTGGTCTCATTACTCATGCAGTGATTTGGTAACAGTAGTTACAGAAGTGTAACTGAGTGTACTGGTTAGTATATTGGTCACTGTCCTCTTTCAGCACAAACAGCCTCCTTAACCAAAGTTCTTCATCTCAGCTGACTCATCCTAAACCATACTCCCACACAGAAATACTATATACATGTGAGTACACACATATGCACACTCAGCTGACCCTTGGCCAGAGCAAGGCTTAGCACATTCTTGCCAGGCACGTTTACAACCTGGCAGGATCTATGAGGAGGTTCTGACTTCAGGAGTATTTTGTTATTCCAACTCTTCTTAATAGTGACTCCTCCATGCCAGAGCTACAGAGGACATACAAATTCAGCCAAGTATTTCAGTCACAGCACATGCAAATTAGTGGATTTTGGAATTTTACACATTTGGACTTATAATTTATCTGGCTGAGTCAAGTTCGCCATCTAATGTGCAGCCAAATTTGTCCTTATGATTTGACTGCAGAGCAGTTCTCTACAGACTACCAAAGATATGGAATTCCCACATCTTGGGCAAAATGTATATTATTCTCTACAGTCAAACAGCACATTCTTCACTCTTAAATTCACACCTGCTTATTACATTTCTTAAGTCAAATATCAACTTAAAGTTTATATAACTGAGAAAGTTTTGCCAGAGCGCAAAATCCTTACATTTTAATTTCTTCTTTGGGAACATTTTAAATTATTGTGCAAAGATTTTGCATTCCTCGCCCATAATATTCTTGGACTCACACTGGACAGTTTCAAAAAGGAAATGAAAAATCAAAATGGATTCAGCAGATATTGTCTTATTTATTTCAAATATTTTAAAATCTTGTGCCTACATTGCAATTGAGCTGCCGACAGTTTAGATGGGGATTTAGGTGTTGTTCTAATAGTGCCTGCTTGAGATGAGCTACTACCGAGGTCTGCTTAGCACACTCCTTTCTAACTCTGCACCAACAGTGACAATATATTCAATAGTGACCCCCATGTTTCATCCCTGTATTTGTATGATTAATTCTTTGTTAAGATATATGACCAGATTGTTCATATTTGCATTTATATTGAGAGACTAAAACAAAAATTCTGTCAAAATGATGCATCTAAGATGGTTTTTTTTACATAATGCAGTATTTATAGAAATATGTCTATAATGTTGCTATATACTGTAGATATTGTCAGCTGTCTGCCAAGGCTAAAATTTAATTACATGAATATGTCAATATAAAGATGATTGATAAGCATGTCAGATCTTAATGAGGGCTGTCTAACCCATTTGTCCACAAGGTGCCTCAAGTGAATGTTCTTCAGGCTTTGAGAGAGCCTACTTGGGATGCAGAGTTCACCTATAGAATTCATTCTCCGCGCTTCCTTTAGAGTCATCCACCTACAACCCCATAGAGACTGTGTCTGTCCCCCGTCCACATAAATTCACTAAATTCACTAAATCAAATAAGAGTTCACATAGGAACTTAATAAAAATCAACACCACTAATGAGGCAGTTTACAAAGTAAAGAGACTTAAATGTGGACTCTTGAATATCAGATCCCTATCATCTAAAGGTGTATTAATAAATGAGCTTATATCAGATAACAATAATCATTTATTCTGCCTTACTGAAACTTGGCTGTGCCAAGACGAATATGTAAGTCTTAATGAATCCACTCCTCCCAGTCACATTAACACACACATTCCCAGAGACACTGGCAGGGGTGGTGGAGTTGCAGCCATTTTCAATTCTGCCCTATTAATAAACCCTAAGCCCAAACAAAAATTTAGTTCATTTGAAAAGCTCATTCTTAGCATTTCCGATCCAACCATGAAAACTCCAATTATGTTTGTTATAGTGTATCGAGCACCTGGACCCTACACTGAATTCTTATCTGAATTTTCAGAGTTTCTCTCAGCTTTGTCCTCAAAACAGATAAAGTCATTATTGTAGGTGACTTTAATATCCATGTAGACATTGAAAACGACAGCCTTGGTACGGCATTTCTCTCACTATTAGATTCATTCGGCTTCTGTCAGTGTGTACAAGAATCAACACACACTTTTAATCACACCCTTGATCTTGTTCTGACATATGGCATTGAAATTGAGCATTTAAATGTCTCTGCGCAAAATCTGCTTTTATCAGATCATTATCTTCTAACATTTGAATTTCTGCTCATCAACTATAAACCAAGAGTCACTAGTTATTATAGCAGATGCATATCTGAGGACACTGTTGAAAATTTTAAAGAAATTATTCCCTCTGCATTAATTTCAGTGCCATATCCCAAAATAACAGAGGAGTCATATCTTAAATTTAGCCCCTCCCAGCTTGATCACCTTGCCGATTTCACTGCCGGCTCTCTACGTGCTTCACTCGATTCCATTGCCCCAGTTAAAAAGAAAACAAAACCAGTAAAGAGACTAGCTCCGTGGTATAATCTTAACACTCGCAAGTTAAAACAGAAAACTCATAAACTTGAAAAGAAATGGCGTTCCACTAAACTGGAAGAGCCACACATGGCCTGGCAGGATAGCCTTAAAGTATACAGGAAGGCCCTTCGCCGAGCAAGAAAAGACTACTATTCAGCGTTGATAGAAGAAAACAAGAATAAGCCCAGGATCCTTTTCAGCACTGTAGCCAGGCTGACTGAGAGCCATCATTCTATTGAACCATGCATTCCTAGAGCCCTCACCTGTAATGATTTTATGAACTTCTTCAATAATAAAATTAGACTTATCAGAGAAAATATCCTACACTCCACAGATTCCAGTTCAGCAACAGGAATTATAGAGGCTGTTATTAGTCCTGATGTGTGTTTGGAAAGCTTCCATCCAATTGACCTTAAGGAACTAACGACAACATTATCTTCATCTAAATCATCAACCTGTATACTAGACCCCATACCTACTAGGTTGCTCAAAGAGGTTTTACCCCTAATTAGAAATCCACTACTAAACATTATCAATCTATCCCTTGTAACAGGTTATGTGCCCCAGTCATTTAAAGTAGCTGTAATTAAACCGCTCCTAAAAAAACCTACCCTAGACCCAGAAGTTTTAGCCAACTATAGACCAATATCCAACCTCCCCTTTCTTTCAAAGATTCTAGAGAAAGCAGTAGCGAAACAACTATGTGGCTTTCTTCAGTATAATAGTCTATTTGAAGAGTTTCAGTCAGGTTTTAGAAAGCATCACAGCACAGAAACGGCATTGGTAAAAGTTACAAATGACCTCCTCACTGCATCTGATGCAGGACTTATCTCTATACTAGTCTTATTAGATCTTAGTGCAGCTTTTGACACTATCGATCATCACATCTTACTACAGAGGATGGAACACCAAATTGGCATTAAAGGATCTGCTCTAAGATGGTTTAAGTCCTACCTATCTGATAGATATAATTTTGTTCATGTTAATGATGAATCATCAAGATATGACAAGGTTAGTCATGGAGTCCCACAAGGTTCTGTGCTTGGACCATTACTATTTACTCTATATATGCTTCCTGTAGGTAAAATTATTAGAAAGCACTCCATACATTTTCACTGTTATGCAGATGACACACAACTATACTTATCAATGAAGCCAGATGAAACCCATCAGTTAGCTAATCTACAGTCATGTCTTAAGGACATTAAAAACTGGATGTTTCATAACTTTTTAATGTTAAACTCTGACAAAACTGAAGTCATTGTGCTGGGCCCCAAACACATTAGAGACTCATTATCCAGCAACATAGTTAATCTGGATGGCATTGCCTTGGCCTCCAGCACCACTGTCAGAAACCTGGGTGTTATCTTTGACCAGGAGCTGTCTTTTAAATCACATGTTAAACAGATTTCAAGGACCGCCTTCTTTCACCTCCGTAACATTGCTAAAATCCGGCACATCCTGTCTCAACAAGATGCAGAAAAACTAGTTCATGCGTTTGTTACTTCCAGGCTGGACTACTGTAATTCTTTATTTTCAGGTTGCCCTAACAAAATTTTAAAAACTCTTCAGTTAATCCAAAATGCAGCAGCGCGTGTACTGACTAGAACTAATATCAGAGACCATATTTCCCCCATACTGGCTTCTCTGCACTGGCTCCCAGTTAAATTCAGAATAGAATTTAAAATCCTTGTTCTCACCTACAAAGCTATTCATGGTCAGTCACCATCTTATCTTGAACAGCTCATAGTACCCTATCGCCCATCCAGAACCTTACGCTCCCAGGATGCAGGGTTATTGGTGATCCCAAGAATTTCCAAAAGTAGAATGGGAGGCAGAGCTTTCAGCTATCAAGCTCCTCTCCTGTGGAACTATCTTCCAGTCTTGGTACGGGAGGCAGACACACTCTCTGATTTTAAGAGTAGGCTTAAAACCTTCCTTTTTGATAAAGCTTATAGTTAAGGCTGGCCTATCTAGCCCTTAGTTATGCTGCTATAGGCTTAGGTTGCTGGGGGAACACTCCATGATTCACTGAGCTTTCTTCTCTCCCCCCTCTGACTCCGACTCCTTCTCTGCTCCTGTCTTGGATCCTGTGACCTGGATCCTAGGCTGGATTTCCAAGTGCAAATTGGGACCCACAGATCACAATGGCTTCTGGATCAATAGACTACATCTGCTTCTGGACCACTACACTTCACATATCCCTGGATTTACAGATTCTACATACTCTTGGACTCAGCAACACCCAGATCTTCCTACATGGAGTACAATGACTCCTGGACCAACAGAGTCCACCTGCGTCTGGATCACTAGACTTTCCATACATCCGGACTCATAGAATCCACAGACACTGGGACTCATGGATGTTTTATGCATTCTAAATGAACTGTTGTTATCATGTTTTTGTGTTCTGTACAAGTGACATTTATTCCACGTCTGTCCGTCCTAGGAAGAAGGATCCCTCCACTGTGGTTCTTCCTGAGGTTTCTTATTTTCCCTGTTTAGGGTTTTTTAAGTTTTTCCTCACCCGGTTCGAGGGTCTAAGGGCAGAGGATGTCACATCTGTACAGTTTGTCAAAGCCCAGTGAGATAATGTATAAATTGTGATTTCGGGCTATACAAATAAAATTTGATTTGATTTGATTTGATTTGATTCCAGTGGAAGCAACATTGTAGTTTTTACAGTTTACCTGAAAAAAAAGATATGTTTTGTGAATGCCTCAAAATTAAACTCTTTAATGAAACGTTACGTTATCTTGTAGGTCAGGAAGAAATATGTGAAAGTAACAGTTGATCATTAAAGCTACTATTATAGTAGCAGAAACAAACAAATATGGTTTTTCAGATGGACTTCGCCATTTTTAGATTTTAGTCACAACATGGAAGAGTGAGACAAGGCATGTTCACTTGGTTGCGTCATTTGGTCTTATCAAATCTTCCACACTTGAACTTCAAAAGCAGATTTAAAATATTTTATATTAATAATATATGTGAAGAGGTCCACAGAGATCACCCGAAGCTCAACTAAGTATTAGAATTTTTTAGTTTTAGATGCCAAGATTTTACTATTTCAGCAAACTCTCATCTCTCTTGTAACACTAACACAGTTTTAAGATGCGGTAGGCAGTTTAAACAACAAATGCTCTGATAAACTGACTGTACCCCACCTGCCATGACTGAACAGTACAAATTGCCTCTTTAAAATGTATTTTTATCTTCCAAATTTTGTGAAGAGCTCCAACAACCCAGTTTGATTCTTTACAACCAGTGTTTTTCATTACGTTTCCTGCTCTGTGATGAACCTGCCTAATTAGAGGCAGCCGGCTATGAGCCCAGGTCTATAAATAGTCTTCCTTGTGCCTTGAGCCTCCTCTTAGTCAGGTCCTCTTAGTGGTTTCAGAATGCCTCTGCCAATGAGGGGCACAGGACAGCTAATGTCAAACACATGTACTGGAAAAAAAGGGTTTGGGGAGAATGCAGACAAAGATGTTTCATCTTTTAAGTGATAATTACTTGATTCGTACTCTGCTTCCTTCCTTTGATCCCTTGGAGTCAGTCCCATAAATGAGCATAAAATTACAGGAGAGTGTAATGAGATTAAAAGCCCTATACTTAGCCATTACACATGTAATTACAAAATATTTCTACCTTAGCTCCCTTTTTTGCCTCTTCTACTCTTGATGTAGTATCTGCTCTTTGACACTTATATATATCTCTCTTTGTGTGTGTGGGTGTGCATGGCATACAAAGCTCCTGACACATTTGCCACTGGTTGTGGTATGACTCAAATGCCAGTGGAACAGGGTGCTTTTCTCAGTTGCAACTGCACATATTTTCAAAGTCAAGATTTGCAAATGTCTTTCCGAGGGCCCCCTCACTTGTAAACAGAACAAGGGTCTGTGGAAAGGATTGATTTGTGAGAAGAGAACTATCAACAGCACTGAATAGAGCATTGCAAATTATGAGTGTTGAGTGCAAATTATGACTAATGTCTTCTTGAAATGTTGTAAAACAAAAGCATGATACTACCATACCATATTTCAAATAATTTTTTAAAATGAGAGTATATTTAATTAATACTGTGTGCATGCTGGATTCAAGTTGAAATGTCATGCATTTAAACATGACTAACAAAGCCATTGATTAAACCCTTGTACCCTTTCTTTTTTGCAAACTCACATATTTATTTTTTTTGTGTGTCATGAGATATCTCTCCTTCATCTCTTTAAAATAGCTAAAATGGTTTTCATGGTTTTCATGGTTTTGTCCCAGCAAGTTTATACTACTTTATGTGCCGCTTTAGCCCCACTCTACCCATGCTTACCTTTGCCCCTTTCCTGTAGCCAGAGCTGACTTTTAAATGAGTCTACAATATGCTGTACAGTGACAAGTTCTAAAATCTGTGTAATTCAAACGTACAGTACATGTGTGAACCAGAAAGAAGAGGAGGAGCAAGGTTGACTGCTTATTTCAGTCATGATTTGTGTCTTAGTACTTGACAACACCAAACTGACATTTCAACAGGGTCCAAAATTAAATTTATATCAGAAGTAGTGTTTAAATCCTTATATTCTCAACTTAATGTCGATGGAAATTTGGATGACATTTCTTTGGTCCAAAATGTCTTTCTAGAGCTTCACAGTGTTAGAGCATTGTCATAAACAACTGAAGAAGCTGGGAATTTTTTTTTTTTAAATGAGATCTTGCGAACCATGCATACATCATTGTTTATCTGCTACATTGAATCTTGGAAATACGCACATTCAACCTAATGCTTTTAGCTCTTCTGCAAATTCCAATTTAAAAAAAAAAAGATGCTAACAAAGTCTGTTCTAATCAATTAGAGATCTTAGGGCTTCTGGGGAGTTTACACAGAGATTATGCAAGTATCACAACTACAAAGAACCCTCTCTATTCTGCCTTTGTTTATTTGCACAGAACACCACAACACACCTAACCACAATGGCATCATAACACCATGGTACATAATTAAAAGAGGAGTGATGAGTATGACACACCAGCCCCAATGTTATGTTTTACATTCTCGACAGGCAGTGCTTTTTAAACAATTCAGTAACAATGTAGTGTTAATAAGAATCTTTTATGTTCCTGTTGTGAGGTGGACATCTTCTGCTCAGAAGGTAAGCATCACCCAACCCTAATGTTGTTTCCAGTTGTTGTTCTTCTTGTTTGAGTTATCTGCCACCTGTAAAGGCCTCTACATACCCTGCAAGAACAGAGAAATTTGTTTGTTTTCTCAGGGTGGCAAGAACAAGAACAAAGTTAGTTCTGGCAAGGAAATTTCATACTTCACGAGAAACTCAAGTGCAGAACTCCTGGGGAGTCCTCCTACATTAAAATCTTCCGTAAAAGCGGGAATGACAACATTTCATTAACCACGCCCGCTTCAAATTTCTGCCAAATCACACAATAGTTGTTGGACGCCATATGAGAAAAAAGTTCTGCCCAGGTGATGTGTTGAGAACAAGCTGTGAGAACTCCCTAACCAGGGCTGTGAGAAAAGAACCACGTCAGTCTTTTCTCGCAGCCCTGGGAGAGAGAACAAATTTCTTTTTTTTTACAGAATATGTAGAGGCCTTTACTCACTGCTTTTTGCTGTTCTGTCTCACCGGCTCACTTTGTTTATACCTACAATCTATTCTATTACTTCTTACACTGCTGTGTTAGAGGTACAAAAACTTATACCTCTATTATGCCTCTGTGACATTTATACAGAGCAACAGAGCACAAAAGCAAGGTGTGAAAGCAGGTATTGAGCGACCAATTAAGCTCTTCTATGTTTTCCCCAGGTTATTCAGCTGTTAAGGCAAATGTTGCGGTGCTTTTTTGCTATGAAGCTTCAAAAAAGTTTTGTTGACTAAAACACAAAATGAATTTTCACTGGCACAGTGGTGAGTATATAATGAGTAAATTTTCATTTTTAGGCGAACTGATTCTTTTAAGAGATCATTGAGCGCTACAGGGCTCAGTCTCAGGCCTTGTTTGCCTCCTCCCCCATCCTTTCTACCTCTCTCCATCCCAGACCACTTCCTCCTGCCTTTGAAACCCCTTTTGTTCCTGCCAGACAGGATACCCCACATCCTGTGAGAGACAGGAAAGAGCCCTACTCCAAGACCCAGACAAAAAATCTGCATTGCAGCAGCCTCAAGCAATGCTGTCTGCTCACAAATAACAAAAATGCAAAACCGAACATATTCTTATCATTCTGAAGCAAAACCAGTAACAAGAAACGTTTAAACAAAAACAATCTGAAATCAGCTCTTTGAGGTGCACCCACAATCTGCAAGGATCTCAACAGCTGACGCCAATTTGCCTGAGCCTCTTCTGGAAGGGCTCACTCATGCTTCACTGAACACAGGCCAGACCTACATCTGATGTAGTGAACAAGGGTGGTTTTTCCTTGCTGCACTGATAAATGATCAAGAACTTGGTTACCAGGGTTTTCAGACCTTTCTTCAACTCATACAAATACACAGTCAGTGTCTGTCGAAAGGAAGGAAGAATTGATAGTGAGTGCTCCACCGCAGCATTTATGTGATGTGAAACTTAAAAAAAAAAAAATAGGCATTATTCTTTCTTAGTGTAAGTGCCTCAAACAAAACTATTGGAGGGATGAGTATCACTCATTGATGTTCCCTCCCACCCTTGACCTCCCAGTCTGTATTTTGTTGCCTCATGAAATACAATGCCTGTTATAAGTTGAGAAAAAGGAGCTGGGTAGTTTTAGGCTCAAGCCTTATTTAAAGGCAATTGTATTTTTAATGTTGAGATGTTTTTAGATTTTACTGCTGAATTTGATACGATGCAGTCTCATCCCTCACCACCACCCAGTGGAGTTGTCTGTGTAGGCTGTGATGTGAAGCTGCTCCTGCTCTCGAGGTCACATAGAATAAACCTGAGACCTACCGTCCCACCAAATCTTCTCTGACGCTCAGTCTATAGCTTATTTCCAATAGGCAAACCAGCTTGTCAGAATATGGCTTTCCAGAGCAATGGACACAGGCGTACAACCCAGTGTACTTGGTCTCCTTCCAGAGAGTTGAAAGTGGGCGACAGCAGTGGTAGCAGTGGCTATGGCC
The DNA here is from genome assembly GCA_001698575.1 of Mola mola. Classification (NCBI taxonomy): domain Eukaryota; kingdom Metazoa; phylum Chordata; class Actinopteri; order Tetraodontiformes; family Molidae; genus Mola; species Mola mola. Next base: position 367,496 of record KV751383.1, on the reverse strand, counting down.
ATAAACAACCACTGTGATTGTTCCCTTTCCAGCAGTCAAACCTCTGCCAACAGCAATGGGCCAAGCTGTCCAGCCAGCTTTCAGGTGTGGGAAGCTCTTTTGTGCCAGGTAGACATCAAATAGTGTGCTGTAATTTTTAGAGCGTTGAGACGGAGTGGAGAGGTCTGAGAGCTGCTTTACAGAAGACTCACACACCACTCTCAGCTTTATTAAAAGGCAGGGACATGGACCTTCCAGCTGAACTCGATTCGCTGACCTCAGTGGGTCAAATGCTTTGACTGGTTTGAATGTTTTCTGCAATGACCGTTGATATCTATTGTATTTTTCATTAGTTTTTACTTGTCAGCCAGTATCAGTTGCATTTGTCTGTGGGCTTGTTTTTCTGCCAAACACAGTTTTGGTGTGATTAAATATCAGGACTCATAAATTCTTCTCATGGGCCCTAAAATACTCTTAGAGCTCCTACTGCCAGTACGATATGTACAAAAAATAAATGGCAGTCTCCACACACTGTAGCCAGAAAATAAAATGACGCCGTTTTATATTTGCTATCCAATTTACACTCCTTTTTATGAAGTTGTTTCACTGTGATACACACTAATCAATTTTCATTATTTTTGGTCTGTAATGGCATCTTGTTTCAGAATTGACTATCATTACCCCCATTTGCACTATATCCATTGTCTTTGGCTATATGGTGCAATTCTTTGCAATTTAATGTAAGTGTGCTAGTTACAGTGCAGGGGAGGAACTCATTTCTGTATAAATACGGAGCAAGAGACTTTCACAGTGTTTCTAGGCAGTAACCGGAGACACCTAGTGGCTGGTTTGGAAATCACAGAAAATAACTGGCTATAATAAAATAATACTTTTCAGTTGAAAGTTTATGAGATAAATTTGCAACTTATTAAAGTTACAAATTAAATGTGAAACTTATTAAAGTTACAAATTAAATGTGCAAGCTTATTCTTCTGTTCTGGCTTCTAGATCAAGCACACGGGAGGTTTGATATATCCTGCAAATCAGATCTGGCCAGCTTGCTCTCTATGTTGATATAATATTGGAACGATTATGTCATTGTGCGAAAACTTGAAATATTCTAGTTTCTGGTCAAGGTGTCTTTTATGTTAAATTCAGTCACAACAGTCAGATATGAAAAAGCAGAGCAATATGAACCATGCATTCCTAGAGCCCTCACCTGTAATGATTTTATTAACTTCTTCAATAATAAAATTATGCTTATCAAAGAAAATATCCTACACTTCAAAGATTCCAGTTCAGCAACAGGAATTATAGAGGCCGTTATTAGTCCTGATATGTGTTTGGAAAGCTTCCATCCAATTGACCTTCATGAACTAATGACAACATCATCTTCATCTAAATCGTCAACCTGTATTCTAGACCCCACTAGGCTGCTCAAAGAGGTTTTACCCTTTGTTAGCAATCCACTACTAAATTATCTATCTTTCCCTTGTAACAGGTTATGTGCCCCAGTCTTTTAAAGTAGCTGTAATTAAACCTAAAAAAACCTACCCTGGACCCAAATGTTCTAGCCAACTTTAGACCAATATCCAACATTCCCTTTCTTTCAAAGATTCTAGAAAAAGCAATAACTAAACAACTATGTGGCTTTCTTCAGGATAATAGTCTATTTGAAGACTTCCAGTCAGGTTTTAGAAAGCATCACAGCACAAAAACAGCAGTGGTAAAAGTTACAAATGACCTCCTTGCTGCATCTGATGAGGGACTTATCTCTATACTAGTCTTATTAGATCTTAGCGCAGCTTTTGACACTATCAATCTTACTACAGAGGATGGAACACCAAATTGGCATTAAAGGATCTGCTTTAAGACGGTTTAAGTCCTACCTATCTGAGAGATATAATTTTGTTCATATTAATGACCAATCATCACGATATGACAAGGTTAGTCATGGAGTCCCACAAGGTTCTGTGCTTGGACCAATACTATTCAGTCTATACATGCTTCCTGTAGGTAATATTATTAGAAAGCAATCAATACATTTTCATTGCTATGCAGATGACACACAACTATACTTATCAATGAAGCCAGATGAACCCATCAGTTAGCTAATCTACAGACATGTCTTAATGACATTAAAAACTGGATGTCTCATATCTTTTCAATGTTAAATTGACGTCATTGGGCTGGGACCTAAACACATTAGAGACTCATTATCCAACAACATAGTTAATCTGGATGGCATTGCCTTGGCCTCCAGCACCACTGTCAGAAACCTGGGTGTTATCTTTGACCAAGAGCGGTCTTTTAACTCATATGTAAAACAGATTTCAAGGACAGCCTTCTGTCACCTGTGTAACATTGCTAAAATCCGGCACATCCTGTCTCTACAAGATGCAGAAAAACTAGTTCACGCATTTCTTACTTCCAGGCTGGATTACTGCAATTCTTTATTTTCAGGTTGCTCTAATAAGATTTTAAAAACTCTTCAGTTAATGCAAAATGCAGCAGTGCGTGTACTGACTAGAACTAATATCAGAGACCATATTTCCCCCATACTGGCTTCTCTGCACTGGCTCCCAGCTAAATTTAGAATAGAATTTAAAATCCTTGTCCTGACCTACAAAGCTATTCATGGCCAGGCACAATCTTATCTTAAAGAGCTAATAGTACCCTATCACCCATCCAGAACCTTAGGCTCCAAGGATGCAGGATTATTGGTGATCCCAAGAATCTTCAAAAGTAGAATGGGAGGCAGAGCTTTCAGCTATCAAGCTCCTCTCCTGTGGAACCATCTTCCAGTCTTGGTATGGGAGGTAGACACACTCTCTGATTTGAAGAGTAGACTTAAAACTTTCCTTTTTGATAAAGATTATTGTTAAGGCTGGCCTATCTAGCCCTTAGTTATGCTGCTATAGGCTTAGGTAGCTGGGGGAACACTCCATAATGCACTGAGCTCTCTTCTCTGCCCCCTCTCACTCAGACACCATCTCTGCACCTCTAAATGTCCATATCCTTACATTAACTTTACTTGTTCCCCGGAGTCTTTGAGCTTTATCATCCTGCAGGTCTTTCTAGGTTGCGGTGGGAGCTGCTGCTGTGGTCCTGCCTGATGGCTACTGCCACATCAGGACAGGAGATCCTGTGACTTGGATCCTAGGCTGGATTTCCAAGTGCAAATCGGGATCCACAGATTACAATGGCTTCTGGACCAATAGACTACCCCTGCCTCTGGATCACTACACTTCACATATCCCTGGATTTATAGATTCCACATACTCTTGGACTCAGTGACTACATCAGCAACACTCAGATCTTGCTACATGGACTATAATGACTCCTGGACCAACAGAATCCACCTGTATCTGGATCACTAGACTTCCCATACACCTGGATTTATAGATTCCACGGACTCTGGGACTCATGGATGTTTTATATATTCTAAGTAAACTGTTATTATCATGTTGTTGTGTTCTGTACATGTGACATCTATTGCACGTCTGTCCGTCGTAGGAAGAAGGATCCCTCCTCTGTGGTTCTTCCTGCGGTTTCTTATTTTCCCTGTTTAGGGTTTTTTTTTAGTTTTTCATCACCTGGTTCGATGGTCTAAAGGCAGAGTGTGTCACATCAGTACAGTTTGTCAAAGCCCAGTGAGATAATGGGTAAATTGTGATTTTGGGCTATACAAATAAAATTTGATTTGATTTGATATGACAGAAAAGCGCCCCCAGAACAGGACCACACTTTGGATACCCTCGTTTGTTGACACTCCAGCTTTTTATATGTTTGTGTTGGCCTTGGAGTTAATTTGATCTAACCTCAAAGTTCAAGTTTAATTATGCACCTGCCAGACTATACACCCCACTCACTCACTGTCCCATCAGCCCCATTTCACTCTGATGGTTGCCATGCCTGTCAGGGTCCGCTAGTGTCAAGTATCTGTCTCTTAGGGTCATTCAGTGTTTCCCGTCTTATTTTGAAGTTCTGTTTGTGTCTTATTCCCCATGTCCTGTCAAGTCTTGTCCCCCAGGTGTGTGTGTGATTACCTCGCCACCCTAATGTGTCTCACCTGTGTTCAATTGTCTACCTCTCCTTGTATATTTAACCCCTGTGTTCCTTTCTTCCTGTGCCAGATTGTCTTGTCTTCCTACTGAGCAGTCCAGCGTCTCTTCTTTGTGAGTTCCTTGTGTTCGATCATTGTTCCGTGTTCCATTTACTGAGTTTGCCTAATCCTTGTTAGTAACTTTGCCTAGTTTCAAAATCCCATTTTGACCTTGTTTATTAAAACGACTATTGATTTAGTTGCCCCCCCCCACTCGTGTGACTCTGTACTATTGGTTTCCTGGATCGGATAGTGCGAATTGTTTAAGCTACTCATACCAATGGCTCTGGGCTCTGTTTTCACAAACTTCGTGCAGTTAAATGATTGGTCCAAGGTGGTGCTGGGTTACTAGCAGAGTCAAGGTGATTTTTACAATAGTGTTTTAGTATGATCAAAGTTTCTGTGGGAGTCAAATGCTACATATATTTTTGTATCGACATGTTCTCTCTCTCTCTCTCTCTCTCTATATCTCTATAGAGAGAGAGAGAGAGAGAGAGAAAAATAAGAAAATCAGTTCATCAAAGGCAAGTGAGGCGCCATCAAAGGGACAGTGGCCCCCAAACAACAATGCAGATTACTGGTCTGGCTACAGGTGACATTATTCTTGAGTATTTCATATATATTTTTTGCAACTTTGAGCACTTAAAAGTTTCACCTTCTTCCATTATGTTGCTGCTTATAGTTCCAAAACTCAGCAACTCATACCAAAATATCCAGATGGATAAATGACACTACGGATAAGAACATGCATTTTTTTTTCCCCCCCTAATTTAAGGTGAATTGTCTTTTAAACCTTTAACCTGCCTTTTAAACTAAGCATGGATTCTTCCTAGTACCAGAAGATTGTGTGTTTCTCAGTCTCAGGGAGTCTCTGTTCAGTACAGAGGCAGCAGTGCCAGTGCTCGATCACACAGTGGCTCAAACACATACATCATGTGTGCACCTGTACAAACATACAATGTTGGGGAAGGTGAAGCAGAGATTGTATGGCGTCACTTTACAAATTTAAATCTAAACTTGTGGAATGTGGTACTTCTCATGCACAACAAAATCTCTGTTACCAGGCTTTCCTATCTGTTGTGCCATAGCCATTGGTGCCGATACATAAAGACTGATGTTATACATTAAATTTTAAGGTACCATAGTCTTACTTATGTCCTCACAAAATAATTAATGGAGTATGACTGATACTTGATTAAAGTATTTTAGAATTCGTTGGTGTTAAAATTGTCTGCGGTAACTATTCTATTTGCCTGACTCAGAAAGAGGACTCACTCCTGTATCAAAGCCACAACCACAGAAGCTATATATTTTACAACCTTCTTTACATCCAATTCAGCTGTAGCTCTTCATAGTTCAGAGTCTATAGTGCTCTGTGAGTCAGCAACACAACAACTCAGATTAAAGCAGAGAAACTGCTGCCAAAGCCAATATGGTTTTGTGAGTGTGTTTAGACATGTCTGTAGGCAACTGGGTGTTATTTTAGGTCAGATGTCTCTATATTCATGGATGCAACTCATTTCTCAGATCAGGAGACTACTAACAAGAAGAAAGGCTATGGGATAATTCTTCCTCTTTTTAAAAAGGATTTCAGCCAGAGAAAGAGTGGAGGAAAACACTACAATCACAAAAAATAAATACAAATATACTTACTTTAGTTAGAAGCAACAAGCACCTCTAACCTGCTTTGTAGTCAACAAGTATCGAAATCTTCTTCGGAAATTTGATAAGACAAGATAAAATGTACCTTTATTGTTCCCCCTTGGGAGAAATTCAGGTTGACACAGCAGTACAGAGTTGAAACTAGCAGCACAGGGTAAAAAGTATCAAAATAAGTCAACATGTAGAATAAGACAGGATAAGTAAAAAAACAACAATATTAGAAATAATAAAATATACTAAAGTATTATGTACAATCTGGCCTCTGAGTATAAGTGGGCAAGGTGCAATGTTCCAGAGATTTATAAACTAATAAATAGTGTGCATATGAAATTTACATACCGAATAGTGGGAATTCTATATGTATAAGCCATATTCGAGATCGCTTTTCATTAAGGGAAACTTGTAAAGAGATTTCTGTAAAGTTAAATAACATTTATTTAAAAATAAAATATATGTATTTATATGTGTGTGTATATATATATATATATACTGTGCTGTGTTGCATCAACAAAGGACAGGCTAACACCTAATCATAAAACATATCACAAGTCCACATTGCTTGTTAATTAGGGTTCAGACAGCGAGTTAAAGAAATGAAATGGCATATGAATTTATCTGCAGTGTCTGTTTTGTGTGAGCTGTTACACTCACTTTTACAGGAGGATAATTGAATGTTATTGAATAAACAAAAAAGAGTTTTCCACCTGTATAAACAGCTGCTGAATACACAGTATGGTGCAGGACTTTGGCTTCCTCTTCCCTAGTTTTTGAATGGAAAGTAAATATTCAGCTTAGGGATGTTGGTTGTTACTGAAACAGAACAGGCACCCTTCAATCCTACATCTGTTCACTGCCAAGTATGTAGATCTAAATATACAAGTGCCAACTGAACACGTAAACCACATCACCTACAATTTACTTTTGTCTGCTTACACAGTTCTTAGTGTTCCTGTCAGAACACCTATGCCTTGTTTATCAAAATATTAAAACTGGTGTGTGGCGTGTGCACTATTGGAATATGGTTTCCCCTGTTAGCAGCTGCGCCCCTTCATTTTCAATGCTGTAATAAGTAAGTTTACATGCAGTAGTCATCAATAATGTGTCTGCACAGATGTGTCTTCCCCGCACCTAGTGGCACAGAAGAGACGGGCAAACAGTGAGAAAGACGGAAACATGTGGAGAAGAAATGTGCTAAGTCTTTTGAATAAAGCCCCCCATTTTTCAACTTGGGAATACATTCAACACAAGAAATCCACTGTCTCAAATATTGGAAATCTAGACTTATGCATAGAAAAGTACCATTTAATTTTAAGAATTAAATGTTGTGGGTAAAGAAATGTGTACCCTGCCTTCGCCCCAAGATGCTGAGATAGGCTCCAGCCCCCCCTGCGACCCCTAACGGGATAAGCGGTAGAAAATGGATGGATGGATGGTAAAGAAATGAGAAAAGAATGATTCAAATTTCCACATGCATTTCCTGAGGTATGCCCAATTACTTACGCATTACAAATTAAGAACTTTAGAAAATGTATTAAACAGTCTTATATTGAAGGTATTAAAAGTATTGAATGTAATTTTCTGGCAATAATACATATTAAAATGTATTAATAACAATAATAATAATAATAATATTGTCATTATCAGTGCCATTGTCATTACGATTATTATTAATATTATTTAATCATAAAAAAATAGAATTTTTCATTGGCAGCCAACAAAGGCCCAGATGAAACCTAAAGCTATTGATGTATTGTGATTGATTTGCTTACCTTTGGACGAAGCCTATCTCTGGTTTGTCTACTAGCCAAATAACTTGATATTTTACTTCATCAGTTACAGATACCTAGTTCCTAGATGGTAATGGATGGATGGAAATGGATAGTTTGATAATTTATGACACAGATGACTTACTGCATAGCATCCATATAGTGTCAAAACCGTTCATCAAATTTTACTACTGTACTAGAAAAGACTGGAAACAGCTAACCCAGCCGAAGCCAAAGGTCAAAAGCACACCTACCAACTCTGATAAAACTTACTAATTAATATATTCTACCTTATATTCTCCATGTCATTTTATCTACAAGTAGAAAACATTTTTATTAGTTATTTTTTGTTTGGGTAACTTTTCTTTCTTAACTGAATCTGTGCAAGAAAGAAAGAGTATTAAACAAACAGTTAAACAATTAATTTTAAAGTGATTTCACACTATCAAGCTGTCTAAATCATCTTATGGCAGAAGTCTGTAAGGCTTGGTTGTGACATTGCAGTTGTGTAGTATATACCTTCTCTGTCACATCGTGGCTGAACTGTGTGGTTTCTGTTATAAATGAAGGGCATTTAAATATGTACGCTCAATTAAAGCATCATAGGCCTTACAAGACCTACTCTGAGCCCACTGACAGGAGAACGGGGCCAAAAAAACCATCCATTTTACCACAGCTTTATTTTTAGCAAGCATTCTTCAACTCAACAAAGAAGTCATTCATTTTAAACCAGAAGTAAATGAAATAGGTCATGTCGTCTATTTAGATGTATGATAGCATACAGCCATGCATTTCTTGTGTGGAATATCAACACTATTATGTTGAGTCCTTACCTACTGTAAACATTTGATTTTCATCATTGAAATTACGAGAAGGCAGTTTGGCTAACTGTAGCCTCTTCATAAAGTATCAACTGAAAGAAAAAACATAAATCCTGCTCATTGGATATGACTGCCTCATTTCAACAACATTCAAACATTCTTCAGTGGCATTAGAAAATATTTGGAGAGGGAAGAAAGAGAGAAACCTAAGACATAAAAACACAAAGCTGGGAGAGCTAACGGGCACATGAGGACAATCTGCCAACAAGAGCTGTGGCTTCCAGGAATGTGCACAAACACACACTCTATTACCCTCAATACAGAGCATTATCTGCACTCCCATCTTTCTATTTTTTTCAGTTTTACCTGCAACCTATAAATGTTTGAATGCTGAAAATTTATATGCTGAGAATTAGGTAGGTGTATGTTTGATTATCAACAGCTTGGTTGACACACGACTGCAAGGGTATATCTGCAAAAGTCCCTGATATACACACAAATATGGTGGCTGCGGCTAAGATGGCAGCATAGCAGGAGACACATCCATGTGTCACCATGAATGCATAGTAGTAGTATATAATCCCCTGATTCATTTGCATTTTGTTTGGTGTAGATTGGGTTTATGATAATGAAGATATGGCTGAAAGCATTTAAACATTTTGTTTTTACAAAAAATTCTAGTGTCCATGGCATCAAGGTACTTTTTTTTTTTTTTTTTTACATAAAATGCCAACTGGTAGGGGGTGTTTGGTGGTGCACTGTCGCCTGAGCAAGAAGGTCTTGGGGGTTCAAAGTTCGATTCCCGTCTCAGGGCCTTTCTGTGTCGATCTTTCATATGGTATGACATATACGTCTTTTTATCAAGATAATATTCATATATGAAGTATATTCATTATGAAATGCAAACATGAAGTGCACCATATGTATGTTGGTGCCTGTTTTGGTTTTGAGACCCTGGTTTGATAAGCTTTCTCACAATCTCAAAGAGGCTTGACCAGACTTGTAGGAAATTCTTGAAGATTCGTGCTGGTTTGGTAAACCTGACGCAGAGGAACTTGTAATTTACTTCGTACTCATGATCAGACACATTCTTATTATAGCTGGCTTTGGATGTTAGCCTTCAAGTTGCTCTGGACCCAAACGTGACCCAAAAGTGGTCTTGCAAATCTATCACATATTGATGTGCTGTAGAAGAAGTTGACATCCACAGGATTGTACAAGACATGTAGTGTGTCATCAGGGTGGTCATGACGCTGGAAGTGAAGTGGGTGCCTTAATCTGTGTGAAAAGAGAGAGGTAAGCCCCATCGACTGAATTGTCCAACAGTATCGTTTGGTTCACACTTAACCCATTTCATGAAAGCGTGTGAAACAGTTGTAATGGAAACTTGCTCTTATCCTTTGTTATTGCATTTTATGTGGCATTTATGCTTATGCAAAGAAGATAAGCCATTTCTTCTTGGAGGTGGTTTAGGACTTCATCTTCCTCTTCTTGCCACCACCGCTCAGCCTCAGCACCAGGTGCAGTTTAGACTCCTCCTGGATGTTGTTGGCAAGAAGATTTCTGCTTCCTCTTTAATAATTAATTTTAATATTCCATTTTTTCAGATTTTTTTTTTTCCGAAGAAAACAACCTCTCATCAATTAAAACATGAAATCAAAAATCACATTAAAGTATAAATTTAAAAGATATTGAAATGAAGCTTATGATCCAGCCTTTTTCTTGTCCTGTTGTTGGGGGCAGAGGCCACGGTGGCTCTTTATTGGTGTTCCTACTCTATTCACCTCATCTTAAGTGATAAAGTGCAGTTCTCTCATTGGTGAGTCGACAGCAAAGACATAAGCTCATTTTACAGAACCCCCAGTATCTATTTTTACTTCCATCAAATTTGTGTAATTCATTTCATACAAGACATCCTCATCAGTGTAATATCCTTCATCACTCTATAGCGGTAGACATTCGATCACAGATGATCAGATAGATAAGATATTTCCCGTTGTCTTTGCACTATGTGTCGGCCCAACATATTTGGACACATGAATTCACAATGATTCTGTATCGGAGTCATCCAGAAAAACTCTTTGTCTTTTTGCAGAACCTTTCCGCTGAAATGCAAGTCAAACTGTGGTGCCAGTCTGATGTTTGTTGCAGTTATCTACTGTAAGTCTGTGACTGTAAATCAAAGTGGACAACATATCCAAAGGTGATTGAGAATGACTGAGATAAAATCCTGTTGGACATCCAGATCCAGACTGATAAGATGGTGGTTGACAACAAGGAGAAGAGGGCAGTAATGGTAGATGTCCCAATCCCAACTGATAGCAACATCAGGAAGAAGGAACACGTAAAACTCAAATAATACCAAGGGCTGAAAGAGGAGGTAGAAATGATTTGAAGCAGAAAATGCTTCATTGGTGCCAGTCGTGATGGAAGCTCTTGGGGCTGTGAGCCCATAAATTTGAGAGTGGTTCCAGGAACAACTAAGACAGTCAAACAGCTAAGGGCCGACACAGTCAAAAACATGGATGCCTCAGCAGAGGCCAGGCTTACAGCCCAAGGGCAGAAAACACAATAAGTAATAAGGAACCCTATGCAAGTAGTGGCAATGGTGGAGCCTGCCTGGGCAAGGCAAGAGCCAGTCGGACCAGGAACTGTTGCAGCTCACAAACTGGGGGATTTCTGCAGTGTTGGCACAGGGCACAGTTGCAGCACAGGATCATAGGGTGGCTGAGGGCCCTGACACACTGTGGAAAGATGCTGCTGTTGTAAAAAGACAACAGCCTAACAGACAACAGCTGGAAAGCCCCAGGACACCTTGGCAACAGGGAATCTCAGTCAGCAGTGTGTTGGAGAATATCTGGTAAATGACTGGGAAGCACTTGGAACCAGTGTGGGAACTCAAGATATTGTCAATATGAGAAAAGGTTGTTAAACTGAACTGGTGGGAAGAAATTAGAAAACACTGGTGTAAAAAGCAAATGTTGCTCGGACAGGATGGGGTATGTTGTGCTTGTGAAGCCTGCTGGGAGATCCATAGGGTTAGGTGAAGCTTTTCACATACCAAAAAGGAAGTGGATAGCATTTAAAAGGGCAGTATGACCTGACTGGGCTTTTTGCTTCAATCTAATGTTTTTGATCTGGAAAGACTGGGATTGAAATGGTTTTCTTGTGTTTGGTCTGGCCACACAGATGGTGGAAAATAACTGTGTAGTTGATTTTGCTTGGCTAGGAAGCACTGTTTTATTTGGAGCCCTTTGCTAAAGGATGAGTCGCCCAGTTTGACTGGAGAGGGTCCAAGGCCTTTGGAGATCACAGAGGCACTAAAATCCAAATGTGAAAAGTATAAACAGCAGCCAGGGTTTATTTACAGCATTCAATCCTCCAGCTTTTATCTAATACTGGGTAATTCCACGCTACAAAGATAGGGGCTGAACACTAACATACCTGGGTTGGGTTGGTGCAATAAGAACGTAATAACAGACTTTCTTTTGTAAAAGAAAATAAATAAGAAAATAAAAAAAGAAAATAAATTTTTATTAGGGAGGTTACACTCATTTTACAATTTATCATTACATTTACACACACACTCACACGAGTGATGATGAGCTTCCTCAGCAGGGTGGCTGGGCTCAGCCTTAGAGATAGGGTGAGGAGCTCAATCATCTGGGGAGAGCTTGGAGTAGTGCCACAGTTGGTGGCACTAATTAAAGTTGCGCTGAAAGGAGGCAAATTAGGTTTTTTGGGCATCTGATCAAGTTACATCCTGGAAATGTCCCTGGGGAGGTCTTCCAGGCATGCTCAACTGGCAGAAACCCTGTGGTACACCCAGAACTCGCTGGAAGGATCACATATTCTCTTTGGCCTGGGAACACCTTGGGATCCTCCAGGAGTGGCTGAAACATGTTGCTGGGGACAGAGATGTCTGGAATACCCTGCTAAGTCTTTTGCCTAAAACCCTTAACCCTATGGCCTAAACACAGATTGTCACTTAAGTATATTTATGTAAACTACTAAGGTATGGTCTTCCAGTACTTTTTACAATGCCAAACTATATTGAGCTAAGAAGTCTACACAACCCTGTTAAAATGACAGGATTTTGTGACATGAAAAGATAAGTTAATAAAAATAGCCTACGAGTAGCTTACAAAATCATTTCAGAATTTTTTCTACTTTTATTGTTAAATCAAAAACCAGTAAATGATTTAGAATGTGTGTCAAATATACTGTGCTAAAAATATTTGGAAGTGCAGAGTGTGCTATCCGGTTGGGAGCCAGGGACTGGCTTGCAGTGAGAAGCAATGGAGGGACATGACAATGCAGAGCCAGCCTCTGTTGACTGCAGCCCTGTTACAGTGGTGTTGTGAGGTTTAACAACTAAATTAGTTCATAGTGACAAGGAAAAATATAATAAGTAATCAAAGCATGGTGAGTGAACCACTACAAATTAAATATGCCTATTTTTCACCATGCGCTGAGAAAAAGAAATCTGCATAAGACAGTGTTTAAACAGCACATCATTATTAGAATAATTATTTTAATTTTATTACATT
>KV751383.1:319527-350129 GCA_001698575.1 Mola mola | reverse complement strand
TCTCTCCTACCTGGGAACACTCAATCACTTCATTTTACGCGCCCCCCGCTTATAATTTCTCTTTCTCTTCCATCTCACGCCCAACTTGTTGGGCATAACCACTGACAACATTCATCATCGTACCTTTAATTTCCAGCTTTCACACTCATGGCCCTGTCCGACACTCTTTTTACTTCTGCAACATATTTTGCATACTCCTCCTTCAGGATCACACCTACTCCATTTCTCTTCCTATCTACACCGTGATAGTACAGTTTTAACCCTGCTCCACTGTTTCTAGCCTTGTTGTCCTCTCTTCCTCTTCTCTCTCTGTCTCCCGATGCTTTCCTTTCCGATCGGGGCAGCTGCTCAGATGGTAGAGTGGTCGTACTGTGATTGGAAGGTTCCTGGTTCAATCCAAGATGTCGAAGTGTCCTTGAGCAAGGCACTAAACCGAACCTAATGCTGCGCCATGAGTGTGTGTGAATGGTTAATGCTCCTGATGAACAGGTGGCGCACTGCAAGGTAGTCACTGCCACCCGTATGTGAATATGTATGGGTGAATGCAAAAACTGTTGTGTAAAAGCACATTGGGTGGTTAAAAATGATGAGAAAACTGCATTATAAATTCAAGACATTTACATTTGTTTTTTTTGACTAACAGTAGCCCAATTTCTGCCAGTACCCTGTTTGTCAACAGCACCTGTGGCAGTCCTTTTTAACCTGGGTCTCTCATGATTTGCATGTTTGATTTGGCTCAGCTTTCACGCGGGATCCCCTTCCTGACGCAGCCCTTCACCATTGATATGGGCTTAGGACCAGCACTAGATAATAGTATTAGAGCAGTATGACAGTGGTGAGGTGTGCTGTACTGATAGATGGCTTCAAGGTGGAGATGGGACTGAATCAAGGATGCCCTGAGCCAATTCTTGTTTGCTATGGTGATGGACAGACTGTCAGATGACTTCAGGTAGGAATCTCTGCAGATGTTAATGTTTGCAGATGACATTGTGATCTATAGTGAGACCAGGGAGCCAGTGGAAGAAAACGTGAAGAGTGGAAAGAAGAGGAATGAAAGTCAGTCGTAGCAAGACAGAATAGACGTGTGTGAATGAAAAGGAGGCAAGTGGAGCAGGGAGGTTACAAGGAGTAGATGTGGAAAAGGTACAAGAGTTTATGTACTTAGGGTCAACTGCTCAGAGCAACAGGGAGGGTCTTAAAGAGATGAAGAAGCGAGTGCAGGCAGGGTTGAGTGGTTCGAGAAAAGAGTAGCAGCAAAAGTGAAAGGAAATGTTTACAGGAGGGTAGTGAGACCAGCAATGTTGTATGGCTTGGAGACGATGTCACTGACCATATGACAGGAGGCAGAGCTGGAGTTGGCAGAGTTAAAGATGTTGAGATTCACTTTGGGAGTGACAAAAATGGACAGGATTAGGAACAAGCACATCAGAGGGACTGCACTTGCCAAACATTTTGGAGACAAAGTTAGAGAAGCCAGATTGAGATGGTTTGGACATGTGCAGTGGAAGGACAGCAAATATATTGCTTGATGGATGCTCAAGATGGAGGTTCCAGGCAGGAGGCAAAGAGGAAGACCAAAGAGGAGATTCATGGATGTGGTGAGAGAGAAATGCAGATAGTTGTTGTGAGAGAAGAAAAGGTAGAGGACAGGGAGAGGTGGGGGAGATTGATTCGCTGTGGCAAACTATCCCTACCGTGACCATCACTGAGACCAACAAGCTGATATATGCAACAGCAACAGTAATCCTAGGGGTGCTTGGCTACAAGATGCATGCAAGCAAGGGGCAATATCTTCCAAGGAGAAGGCAATCGGAGGCTAAGATCAAGGCAACACAGAGAGAGGTTAGCCAAATGTCAGAGCTGGAGAAGGGCAAGACCACCAAAGTATTAAAGAAATACAGCAAGCTGTCTGTAACTGAGGCACTGGAGACTGCCAAACAGAGGCTCAGGAGGGCATGCCTGGCTGCCAGCACCGGGCCCTGATATGATACACAGCTACTGGCTAAAGAAGCTAACTGCACTCCATGAATGCCTATTAGCTTAGATGAACCAGCTGCTGAAAGATGAGACCCACCCAGAGTGGTTGACCCAAGGCTGGACGGTCCTGATCATGAAGGACCCCCAGAAGGGAACGATTCCATCCAACTACCAGCCAATAACCTGCCTCTGCACGACATGGAAACTCCTGTCAGGCATCATTGAGGCCAAGATGAGTAGGCATGTGGCATTGAGAAAACAAAGGCTTGTCGTTGTTTTCCTTTTCTTTGTTTATGTTTCACAAATATTTAACAATGCTTGTTTAAAGCATTGTACAATATTTATGACAGGCATAATGCAATCCATTGACCCAAGCTAAGTCATGGGGGTGTTAGGGGCATTGTGCATATTTAGGATGCCCACCTTGGTTGTACATAATAAAAACTGATTGCAGTACTACTATCACGCTGTTTGCCAGTGACTCCTCATCCTGTTTGTTCCACACATTTACTTAAGGATGTTGTGAATCTGATAAAGTGTTAATCTTATATGGAATTCATATTACTACTATTAGAGATTCTAGTCATAATAATTCAACCACCACACTAATGCAAAGTAGTCATTTTCACTTCTACAAGTCGTTAATTCAAGACCAGGCTCTAATAACCTTACATCACACCAATAAACCACTTGCATTAATAGACGCGAATTTTGAATTGTTAATCTTCAAAATTTTAGATTAAGATTCCACATTATTTATTCTCATTCAGACTGTACATCCGACAGACACACAACAAAATGAAATTACAATTTGTACATTGCATAGGGCTCAACTAATTGAAAGGGTGTTAATAAGTAAGAAATATAGATTATATACTTCAGAAAAAATGACAATACTAAAATAAATTACCTGCACACTACAATAAATACAATATTGCATGCAGATGTATTGCACATTGAGTGTAACACAATCCAGTTATGTGGAAAACGGAAAATGTGTTCAAGTGTGTCAGGGTTTATAGACATTCCAGCAGTCTGAAGCAGTGGGGAAAAAGGTTTTTAAGAACCTTGCTCTTCTGTTCAGGACAACGTTCTCAACAAGTGTTAATGAAAGCCTTGTGATTTTCTCTGCTGCCCTCACCACTCACTGCAAGGCTTTGCAATACGGGTGGTCAATATTCTTGTTCTATCTCTGTAAAAAGTGGTGAGAAAGAGGCAAAAGATGTGCTCTTCAGTTGAGTGCTGTGCCCAGGTCAGTTTGTCGCTGATGAGAAGCCCCAGGACCTTTGTGTTTGTTGCCATCATCTGGAGTGTATCAGGTTTGGGGTACAGAGGATCCAATAATACAAAGTCACACAGGGGGCTTTCTTAAGTCAATTGTCGTTTTACTTAACAAGGTCAAACTGGGAATTCAAAACTAGGCAAAGGTACAGACAAGGATTAGGAAAAATCAGTAAACAAAACACGGAACAATGATCAAACATAAGGAAACTCACAAGGAAGATACGCTGGACTGCTCACTTAGAAGACAAGACAATCTGGCACATGAGGAAGGGAACACGGGGGCTAAGTACACAAGGGAGAGGTAGACCATTAGACACAGGCCTGGGAATGTTAAGGAGCTCAAAAGATGCCTGAGCATGGTAAACTACCTGGGGAGGTTTGTTCCAGGCCTTGCAACAGTGGGGCAGCTGTTGTACGAGCTTCTAAAGAGCAAGAATATCTGGACCCGGGGCTATTCACAGCAGTCAGCTTTTGAGGACATTAGAAGGACGCTGACAAAGGCACCAGGTCTTGCCTTTTATGATGTCATGAGGCACACACCCGTGTCTGCCGATGCCAGCAGCTTTGGACTTTGGACCAGCTCCAAGGAAAAGAGTGGAAGCCAATAGCTTACTGCTCCAGGCGTCTGTCAGAGGCCGAAACACGCTATGCGCAGATCGAGAAAAAGTGTCTGGCTGGCGTGTGGGCCTGTGAAAAGTTTGACAAGTATCTATGCGGCTTGGATGAGTTCAGGCTTGAGACAGATCACAAGCCGTTAGTGCCACTTATAAACAATTGGAGTCTCGACAACGTTCCCTTGAGATACAAACGTCTCCTAATGCAACTTATGAGGTACAAACCAGTGGCTGAGTTTGTGCCTGGAAAAACCCTCCTCATTGCTGATACCCTGTTCCCAAGCCCACAAATTTACACAAAGGAAGTGACTGACACACATAGTGAGGTGGAATGCTATATAGCCACAGTGATACAGAGCATCCCAGCATCTCCAAGCAGAATGGAGAGCATCAAGATGGCCACAGCTGCTGACAGGGAATTGCAGACCGTTGTCAAACTCATTAGAAACGGATGGCCAGAACATAGTGGGAAGGTCCCACTGACTGTCAGAGCATACATTAAGGTGAAGAATGAGCTATCAGAGGCTGATGGCTTGCTCATATGGGGGAGCAGGATCATCATCCCACGGTCACTGAGAGCTGACATCTTAAACAGAATACACGATGGACATCAGGGGCTAACGAAGTGTAGAGAGAGGGCAAAATCATCAGTTTGGTGGTCGGGACTCTCTGCAGAACTCACATGCACAGTGATCTCATGCCACACTTGCCAAGAACAAAAGCGGGTTCAACAAAAGGAGCTGCTCATCTCCACAGCTTTGCCTGAGCGTCCATGGAAAAGAATAGCTCTCGACCTCTGTGAACACAACAAAAGCAACTACCTTGTCATCTCAGATTACTACTCATGGTTTTCTCGAGGCCCTACACCTACCGTCCAACACCAGCACTCAAGTTATTCAGAGACTCAAAGCAACCTTCTTAAGGTTTGGGATTCCATATGAGGTGGTGAGTGACAAACTCCCCTCAATTCTCCAGCACTGAATTTCAGGAGCTGGACAGCTGGACTTCAGGCATATCACGTCTAGTCCTCACCATCCTCAGGGGAACGGTCATGAAGAGAGAGCAGTACAGACTGAAAAGAGAATCCTCCGACAAGAAGATCCACTAATAGCCCTCATGAGCTATAGAGCAACCACCTGCACCACAACGGGAGTCAGTCCGGCAGAACTCTTAATTGGGATAAAAAACTTTGTGTTATTGGAAATAACAATGGGAAAAAATAGGGGAGATGTCATGTATGGTTTATAAAAGGCAGAGGTAATGTTAAGGTTCGCGACAGTTTTACGACAGTGATGCTTTACGGTAATAGACATGATGTTTGCGGCATATATAGAAATGCTGTATGTTGATGGGAGAAGCTGTATGTTCACGCTGACCAATAAAGCAGAGTTAAAGGGAGAGAAGCCTACACTTGATCCTTCTACAGCGATAAACGGACGACTTGTCCAGGGTGTACCCTGCCCTTCCTGATGATGCTGAGATAGCCCTCCCATTCCTAATAAGCAGTAGAAAATGAATGAATGAATGATCTTATTTTTTTGCTGTTTTTGGTTCTTTCTTTATTTCAATTCATATGTACTATCATCTTTTAATGGTATGCTTATAGTATTTGTATTTTATTTGTTGTAACAAATGTAATCAGGTAGGGCTTACTCTTTATATCTATTATTTCATAAGGTTTTAGTCTCAGTTTTATAAGATATATATATGTATTTACGTTTATGGTCACTTGCTGGCTCTATTTTGTCCAACATGTACCTCACACAAAAAATAAAATGTTTTTAAGATGTTGGGTGACCAAATGTGGGCAGGTAAATTATACATATGAACACATGATCTTATTTAATTGATTAATTCATTTAATTGATAGAATTCTTACATTTGTGAGGTTGATTTATTATTTTCTTAATATTGCAAATTACCATGAAGAGAAATTACAGTATGACAGTAAGTTATTCAGTCAAATCACATTCGCGGATGTGCTGACTCTTTCGATATTGGATGGATTATAGCCTATTTGTTGTCCTACAATGAAGTGGCTGTGGGAGGGAGGAGGCGCCGAAGCTGGCGAACACACACACACACACACACACACACACACACACACACACACACACACACAGATATCAGTCGATACAGAGAAGATGGAGGACGGTGTGGACACGGCGGAGCGCTCCTCCAGCCTGCTGCACAATCACTGCTGAAGGCAGGTGAGTTGTCCTCTCACCGGGTTGAAATTGCGTTCCTGTCACACGACACCTCCGATACAATACGGCGATGCCGAGCGGCAAAAGCCCGGTGTCGCTGCGCTGTGCCATCTCCAAGCTGGGAATGCTGTGTTATTGTCGCCGCTCGATTTGTTGACTGTTTGAGGAGTGGCTACACGGACAGATAACGGCGCATTTCAGAGTAAATAAAGCAACAGCGGCTGCATGTATGAGGCTTTGTGCCCGCCTGAAGCACGACCGCCCACCGGTATGACATGAAAGAAACGGCACACAGAGGCCCTGTTGTTGGCAGGTGCGGAGCCCCAGCGGGGCTAACCGTGCTTAGTCTGGGCTGTTTTTTTTTTTCTGTGGTTATGTCTCCATCACCACTTGTGATGTAGACCACAAATGAAACGGCATGCTCTGCAGAGGCAGCCTGTTTGCGTGGTTTTGCGTTGACTCTGCAGGTTACAGTCACTGCAGTCTGTGTTGCAGCACCTTCATTCAGCGGGGAAACCTGCTTTATCAAGTCCAGTGGGGACCCAGAGACCTGCTTGGAGCATGGTGCGAAGAGGGGTCCTACTGACATGTAGACATCCTTTCATAGGATGAATTTGTCATGGGTTTTTTTTTTTTTCTTTTTGCATGTACTCTTGGTTAGTTTCATACCGTTAAATATCAAAAAAATGAAAAATGCCCATCCAAACCAAGTTTTTCTTGTTCCTCCAGTTGGATTTTGGAGTTCACAGTGTATAATAATGTACAGAGGCTGCTTTCACATTCATTGCTAAAAAGTTCAACCCTTTCAGTGTTAATTTAAAATTGGGCTTTAAAACAACCTTGTGAGCATAATTTTGTAGTTTTTAATAGTTTTGAAACCAATACTGGTTTACTATTCAATGTAAACGAGTGTGATGTGGAAGTCTTAAGTGCTCATACACTGAGATTGAAATTTGCAGTGAAGTAGGCCTGCTAGATTATGGCATTTATTGAAATTTTTTTATGGTTCACAATGGATTATGTTTTACTCTCTTTCTAAGTGCATCGACTGTTGCTGTTGGAAGCCAAAATAGCTTGTGAAATCCAAATTTGATTAATGGCCCAGCCCTGCAGTGAAGTAGTAGAGATATGTTGTGCCTTTCTAGAGGCAGAGACCCCCCCTTCCACACTGACATCTATAGTAAATTCTTGTTTGGAATCACACATGCAGCTGAATGAACCTAACACTCATTAATGAAGATCTTCTCTGTTGCACCATGTAACCATTTTTAAAGAACACGTTTAATTCCTTAGATTACAAAAAGGTATATTTGATTTAAATACAATGTAACCTCAAAGTTGTTAAAGTCTGTATGACAATGTATGAGCGGTTCCACTCCAGGGTATTTGGTTTGGGATGGCACTTAATGAGGCAGACCCTCCACAAAGATGCACTAATGGAGAGAAGTGGGTAAAGAGAGGCCCCATGTGTCCTGCAGTTAAACTCATGAAATGATTGATTTCTGCATATTCATATTTTTGGTTTTGGTTTTGCTGCAATCTCTTTCTTGCTCTGGTTGATAGACTTCACATTTGCTCATTTGATTCCTCATCTGATAGAAATACTGCTGCATTGTTGAAATCACAGTAAGTGTTTCTAATGTCTAGCTTGTTTCGATACAATTGGTATTATTAACATGCCAATACCAGAACAAAAACAGCTGCACTGGAAAAAGATAACATGCAAAAAAAAAAAAAAAAACAGGCAAATTAACAGCTTCATGAATTTGGAAACACGCTGTGCATAAAGCACTCTGCAAATACACAACACAGCAAACCACATATAGTTAGTTCTGATTTTTTTTCACACTGAGATTGAGAGAAAAGAAAAAAAAAACAGATAATATTCAGACTTAGTGCTCATGAGCTTTACTATTCTGACACCAGTGTTTGCACTTTGCAGAGGGCCCTAAGCCTGCAGGCATTGTTAGAACAGAAACATCCAGAGGTACACTGGGCGAGTAATTGTAATGATAATGAGGGAACCTCAGCTTTAATGTTAAAAAAAAAAAAAGTATCATTCAGCAATTTTCATGAGATAATGTGTGATGACAGGGATTTGATTTTTTTATTTGTATTGCCACGTATGCAATGTGACTAAAGTGGTGAAATTTAACTGGTAATATTCACTTGAAGACAGAATCCCACATTGTGTCATTTATAAAATCCCTTTTTGTTTGTGTTGTGGTTTGCACCTCAAATTTAGTCAAATTAATAAAGATGTTTTCTTAATTTTGTAGCATTTTGCCTATTTGCATGGAATTTCTGATGTTTCTAAAGTTGTTAAATTGATTGACTCAGTGATTAATAATTACATTAAACCATTTAATTCCTTTATTTTTTTTTTATTTGAGACAACACACATATATCCAGGCATTATTGGTTGTTCAGCTCAGGTTTTGGAAATCGGCAAAGTTTCTGGCTACACAGGATTCTCTGCCTGGAATCATACTGTTGTGAAACAGTATCATTGCACTTTCATTTTCCACCACAATGTTTTAATGCAGTGGTGTACAAGACACCCCCAGGATGAATTGAGAGGTCACCAGAGAGATTTTTTTTTTTTTTTTTTAATTCAAATTGAGGCACAGCCTAAGCCTGTTTCTTCTGACTCCTGATGTAAAAGTGATGGGTGGATGAAGAATATTGGATCCAGTAATAGCCAGGCTGCAGTAGCTCATACCCTTTTCATATCACACCACCTACATAAGAGAAATGGCAAATAATTCTGGTCAGAACGCTTGGAGTTTGCTGTGGTTAATTTTAACCTGTGCTTTACTGCTTCCATTCAAAGATTATGGGTACTTAAGAAATCAAATGTTTTCAAATGAGCACTGCCACATTAAGAAGCACTGCAAGACTGTCATATTTATAGGGATGGGATTTTATAAAACTTTATTGATACAAGTATGGAATAAAAAAAGTAGGCCTACACAGGTTTTTATCTAAAAATGTTTTATTAAATTAGAGTCCTCTGTGTAGAAACAGTACAAATAGTACAAATAGCAACAGTTCCACCGTTTGCACATTGTTTAATTTGCCACAAGTTGTGCTTAAAGTGTAAAATAGAGTTGTAATTTAATTCAAATTTTTGTGTAGAAAGACCTTTCAGCATATTCAAGTTTTTCCATACTTGATAGTGAAAAAAACAACACAACTAACACTGTTGTCATTTGTTCTGTGCAATAAAACCGACACTTTAGACTAGGGCTGCAAAATGTGGTTAAAAAGGTATATCATGAATATTTGATGAATCTATAACGTTACTTGAGGAGTGACGGCCATACATGGCATTACAACATTATAAACTACATTATGGTGTAGAACTATGTAGAAGTATAGACTATAGCTGTAAACAGAGTTCATGTTGTTATTGTAGCCCTAAGGCCTGTCTATCAGCACCTTATACAGCCCTGCAGTGTCACACCTTCCAGTGACTTCAGTCATCTTTGGCATATGTACAGTTGTGGTGGGGACACTGTATGCACCATAAACAAGGCATAAAAGAAACTGAACAGTTTTTGTGCTTGGCCCCCATAGCAGATTAATCCGCACCCGGCAATGATCCACAGTATTGCATTACTGCCAATTTTGATGGAATTTGATTGGCTGCTATTTTTTGTTGGCGTCCTCCTAATTAGCTCCTTGAGGCAAAACTTAAAAATAGAATGAATGGCGTTGAATAATGTGAGAGAGATTTATTTCTTCTTTGATAAGATGTATTGAATATAGGTTGTGTCATGGGTTTCATACCTTGCTGTAACAAGCACTCTTTTTAGCTCAAAAAATGACATAAAGTAAGGGCCTGTGATCTAATTCTGCCAGTGAAGTGTTCTTTAAACGATGTATTAGCACATATTGGGATGAATAGACTCCTAAAAAACATGAGAAATCCATAATGATAGCTAGACACATAATAAACCCTGACTTCATCCAAGGAGGAAAATCAATACAAAACCCTTATACTATATATATATATTGGAAAAAAAAGAAAAAAAAAATCCCCACTTGCCCTCTGTGGGCAGTCTTGTGTCTCTTTCAAGCTCAGGTCCTCTACTAGAGGCCTGGGAACCTGAGGGTCCTGCGCAGGATCTTAGCTGTTCCTAGGATTGCGCTCTTCTGGACTGAGGTCTCAGGTGTTATTCCTGGGATTTTTTTGGAGCCACTCTCCCAGTTTGGGGGTTACAGCCCCGAGTGCTCCTATCACCACGGGTACAACTGATGCCTTTAATCCCCACATCCTTTCCAGCTCCTCATTAAACCCTTGGTATTTCTCGAGGTTCGTGTGTTCCTTTTTCCTGATGTTGCTATCACTGGGGATTGTGACATCTACCACTACAGCCTTCTTATCCCGCTTGTCAACCACCACGATATCCGGTTGATTAGCCACCACCATCTTATCGGTCTGGATCTGGAAGTCCCACAGGATCTTAGCTTGGTCGTTCTCAATCACCTTAGGAGGTGCCCTCTTTGATCCTGGAATCTCCAGCCCATACTCGGCACAGATGTTGCTGTATACTATGCCGGGTACTTGGTTGTGACGCTCCAAGTATACCTTACCTGCCAACAGCACCCTGCTGTTATGTGCTGCACTCTCTCAGGGACATCTTTGTACAGTCTGCACCTTAGGGTCCTGTCTGGTGTGGTAGACCCCAGCCTCCATCGATCTTGTGTTCAAGGCCTGTTCTTGTGCTGCCATGATCAGTGCCTCTGTGCTGTCCCTGAGACCAGCCTTCTCCAGCCACTGGTATGTTTTCTTGATATCAGCCACTTCCTCTATCTGTCAGTGGTACATCCCGTGCAGGAGCTTGTCCCTCCATGATGGTCTCTCTTCTTCCTTCTCCTCACTGGGTTTCTGCTGCCTGAGTGTTTCACTTAGCAGGTCATCACTGGGGGCTATCTTGCTGACGTATTCATGGATCTTTGTTGTTTTATTTTGCATAGTAGCTCTGACACTCACTAATCCTCGGCCTCCCTCTTTCCGCTGTGTGTACAGCCTCAGGGTTCTGGACTTCGGTGAAAACCCTCCATGCATGGTGAGGAGCTTCCTTGTCTTGATATCTGTGGCTTCTATCTCCTCCTTTGGCCAGGTTATTATACCAGCAGGGTATCTGATGGGCAGGACATAGGTTTTCATGGCTCGGATCTTGTTCTGACCATTCAGCTAACTTCTCAGGACCTGCCTTACTCTATATAGGTATTTGGCTGTGGCTGACTTCCTTGCGGCCTCTTCATGATTCCCATTTGCCTGCAGGATCCCAAGGTATTTGTAGCTGTCCTGAACAATGGCTATGTTGCCTTCTGGTAGTTCAACCACTTCAGTTGTGATCATCTTGCCTCTCTTTGATATCATTCTGCTACACTTGTCTAGCCTGAATGACATGTCGATGTGTGTATATACAGTATATATAATTTGTACATATTCTCAAATACAGACAAAATATAATTTCAAATATAATGAATAGCTTTAAATCGTCACACCATCTTGACATGATTATCCATTTGTGCCAATCTGTAGTAATAATTTGTATGTTATATATAATTGGATATTATAATAAGTTAATGCATTAGATTAGAGGGAATAAATAAAGGATCAGTATTAAATAAGCTATGGATAAGGATTTGTTATTTATAAGTTCCAAAATAGGCAGGAATGTCTAATATTATCACTATTACATTCAAATCCATTTCCAAAGAAGATGGGATGTTGTGTAAAAAGTAAATAAAGCAAAATACAGTGATTTGCAATTCCTATTCAACCTATGTTCTGTTGATTTCATCACAAAGGCAAGATATTAAATGTTCAAACTGATACATTTTATTGTTTTGGGGAAATATTCATGAATTCTGAATTTGGTGCCTGCAGCACATCCTAAAAACGTTGGACAGGAGCATTTTTACCACTGTGTTACATCACTTTTTCTACTAACAACATGTTGTTTTTGTCTGTGAACTGAAGAGTTCCATTGTCATATTTTGTACTTAATAGTACATTCCTGAAAATGTATGGTAAGTCACTTAAGTATGTTATTTGCTGTTATTAAGATCTTGTTTGAGGCAGACCAGCAGAGGTTTGATGTTTCCACTAACATACAGTAAGTGACAAATATCCCAGTGTATGGTTTAGAGTGTGAGGGACAAGCGGATGGGCACATCGAGACCACTGTGCAGCATGGTGATGAATAAGCGTCAACTAGAAACTGGGAGGAATGTGTGTCCCATGTCCCCTCCATGACTGAGACTTCAGCAAGCAGTCAGGATAAAAAGAGACCAAAATCTCAGCCCTAACCTTCCTAATCCCATGGGAGTATTGAAGTTTGTATACAAGCTAATAAAGTCGATCGTAACAAAACAGGGCATGGAAGTGGTCAACCATGGGCGAAAACTCCAGTGTCTCGTGGAAAGGGGACCCCGAAAAATGGTCCATGTATTGGTAGATGTTGTACTATAGGTGACGCTACTGCAATCGGGTATGATGGCTCTGCCCAGAGGGATCTTGGAGGGCACTGTCTGAGTGTCTGTTTATTCTTTATAGTTTTTGGGGAGTAAATAAAATCTTCTAGGATGGGAGTTGTCCAGGGCGTACGGGAAGTTCCTTTGTTTAGCTGTAATATGTTTTCTTTTTGAATATAGAGAGGTGACTGTCTGTGCAGTCCGGGTCTTCTATGTAATTTCAAAGCTTTTCATTATCTCACTTTATTCATTGTTGCACCGGTTTGCTCAGCTGGGCCCACAAAGTTTCTTATTAGAGGGGTGAGTGAGGGGAATGTGATTAAAATTGTTGTATTCAAAATAATTGATTCTTTTTATTCTGTTTTAATATTTGATGATGTCCCCCCAGAGTTCCCCCTATCGAAGTGGTTTGGACAAAGAATAAATGATAACCCCCGCCCCCCTCCATGAGGCATATCTGCACTGCTGTGGGCTTGGATAAATAAGAGATGATTAAGATATTTCACCTCAAGTCCTTAGTGAGGTCTGTAGCCTTGTCAGGTAATGTGGCTGCCGGGAGACGGTCAGTAGGAGGGAGAGAGGGCATCAAACAAGGGTTTCAAATCCCTTGGATGGGGAAAAGGGATGGAAGGGGGATGGGAGAGGGACAGTGCCAGTGCCTGCCGGTGGCCGACAGGGGATGGTTTAATCCCACAGAAGCCGCACTGGGGTCCAAGGAAGTAATGAGGTATTTTTTCAAGCACAGTTGTTAATGTGTCTTTGGCTTCTCAGTTGTTTTTCATCTAACTGTAAAGAGAAATCAGTACAGGGAAAAGTATCAGGGCTGCAACAAAAAGTCTTGTCGGCGTCCTGATCGCAATTATTGAAATCCACTGAGAAAACCGGACCCTTGGTATCAGAGTGTGTTGGCGCTTTTCCACACAGCGTGAAAAAATGTTAAATATTATGTTTTAATATTATGTTTAGGGGTTTGAGTTGAAATTCTATTGAGATTAGATTCCTCAAAGACTAAAATGGGCTTCATGCCATTAAAGATCCAATCCTGTAGTTTCTTGCAAGCCAGTGCTCTGTGATAGTTGGATTTGCATATTGATACTGAGGGGGCCTCGTCTGTCTCTTGTGATTTAATTTGAAATTGAGGTTTCAGATCGGGAATGATTGGCTCTTTTAGCTTCAATTCAGCATTGTCCTGTGCCGTGTTATACCCACTAATCATTGTGACCTCTTTGGATAGATTTTGTGGTGTTGAGGAGTTTTGGCCCTGCTCACCTGTGGACTAGTGAACAGGCAGCTCTGGACCAGAAGTAAATTAAGGTTTAGTTTTAGCTGTGCGCTTTTGAGGTAAATCAGGTTATTGGTTGGCCAGAGATTGCCAAGGGCCTAAATACAAAGATCTTGTTTCGTTTTGTTTTCTTCCGCTTATCCGGGTCCGGGTCACGGGGGCAACAGCCTCAGCAGGGAGATCCAGACGCTCCTCTCCCCGGCCACTTCCACCAACTCCTCCGGGGGGACACCAAGACGTTCCCAAGCCAGCCGAGAGATGTAATCTCTCCAGCGTGTCCTTGGTCTGCCCCGGGGTCTCCTCCCGGATGGGTATGCCCGAAACACCTCCCCAGTGAGACTTCCAGGAGGCATCCTGACCATATGCCCAAACCACCTCAACTGGCTCCGCTCAACGCGGAGGAGCAGCGGCTCTACTCTGAGACTCTCCCGGATGTCCGAGCTCCTCACCCTATCTCTAAGGCTGAGCCCAGCCACCCTGCGAAGGAAGCACATTACTCAATACAAAGATTTATAAATGATAATTATAAGTACACTTTGTGCTGTGGTAGGGTTGGTTTTGTTAATTAGGGGAACTGGTCCTGCCCCCAAACGTCAAAACATCCCTGCCCTCTGCCCCCATCCCTGTTCTGATCCAAATATTGTCACTGTTAGTGGGTAAACCAAGACTGGATTTCAAAATGTGCATGTGGCTAGGTGAAACTTGGCTGTACTGGACCTGATCCTTTCTTTGAATAAGAGGTTTAGTCAGTATCAGCTCACCTGATGGTTTTTGATGGCTTGGTCGGCCTTGGTTGAGTTCCCTCTGGCTCCATGTTAGAAATGTGCCCAATAGAGGAGGAAGCAGTAGCGGCGTCCTGGTGGCATCACGGTGGTGATGCTGTTAAAGCAGCCTGGAAACAGTCCTTTAGAAGCACAAAAAAACACATAAACATCGTTTAACTATAAATATATATAAATATAGTTTTTGGAGAACATACAGGATTTGGGAGACTAGTGGCTGCTTTAACATGCTGTGACGTGTAGTTTTATGATGACTATGATGGGTCACGTGGGCTGGTTGCTGTAACACACATACATGGCTGTCAAGATTTGTCAAAGATCCAAAAGCATGCCAGATAAAAACTATTTTTCTGAGCCAACAGTTCAGTCGTTTCCTCCACAGTGTAAGATTATTAGTAACATTCTGTTGTTGAAGCAGGTCCATTTAACTCTGGTTAAGTGCCCTCGGCTTTATATTATTGTTCGTTAAGCAGCAGTTGATCTTGAATGCTCCGTTAAGATGACGTTTTTCTGTAAAATCAGATGGCATGCTTTTACTCTTAAAGAGCTCCCTAGAAGAGTAGTATGTCGTCCCTCCTTGTTAGTCTGTGGTTTAAATCCAAAACAACAAAGGTAAAGAATGGTTAAGGTTAAGAATGTGTTATAAATATAAAGATAAAAATATGCTTTGACCATTAGACTTGAACGTGAATTTTTTTTATGTAGCAACACAATGACTGCGTTCCTCCTGAACTTTAACCTCACAGTAATTTTTCCAGGTTTAGTACAATTACTACCATTGGCTTGTTAGGGGCAGGGCTGCTGTGTTTTGATTTTTCAGGGTAAAAAGACAGAAAAGGTGGCTCATTGTTCCACGTCTGAGGATTAAGATATTAACAGCATCAAATTGACATCTGTATTAAAGGAGCAAGCAGGATGATTGGACAGTGTTGGGACATTTTGTCCACATATCATGTGATTAGCAAAGACAACCATTCAGGGAGTTTTCAGCCAGAAATGAAACATATTGTGGAGAAATTAAGAGTTTGTAAACTGCAGGAATCGAAAGCCATGGCAGTGGAGGCCGGGTGGGCCGGGTAACACTGGTGGAGAGGTCACCTCCTCATCTGTCCTTCCATTAGAGATCATTGTACCCAGCTGCTTTCATTCGAGGTTCACCAGTGTAGCCGATTATTCAGGGCTGAAAGGACGTTTTATAAACAATTGTAATTGACTCTTATATTTACGGATGGCTGCACATCCTATCAGCAAGGACGTACGTCACTGTTTTACCTGGAGGCTGATACATATTGAAGTATTGTCTACCTGAGATAATAAATCTAAATGAAAGGTAACTTTATATAAGAGAGGTTGCTGGTGGTATGACAGCATATAAAAGTATAGTATGGCAACATTAATGCATTAGATTGAAGATCTACTGCTCTGCTTTAAAGCATATTGTTTCTGTTTTGCTAGTGTAACACTGGTTATGTTAACAATGACTTTGATTGATACAGTAACAGCCTTAAAACTGGCAGATTCACAGCTCCAGAGGGTGCATTAAAAGTTCAGAATGGTCGAATACAACTTAACGGTCTTAACCTGGGTGAGCAGGCAAGTTCATTTTGAGGTTGTAGAATCAAAAGATATGTCAGCATTATGTGACCATCCCATGGTGATCACAAGCAGCATTCCAACATGAAGCAACTTGAAATCCACAGATAAATTGCCGTTCACTGTGACAGTGTGTGTTACTCCCATATGCCATGTCTTGTTGTTATCTTGATAATTAAACATCCAACAATATAGCAACAGTCACTGGTATTAATTTGTAGCAGGAAGAGTGCATAGTGAGGAGAAAACACAAAGAGGAGAAACAAAGGCTGTAAGAAAGACCAAACACTCCCACCAGTGAAATGTTGAATACTCTTAGTGTTCACTATGAACTCAGTTGTTACTGAATTTAAACTACTTTTGCTATGTGAGCACAGAGGCAGCTCTATCCCAGGATCACTTTAACATCTGATTTAATTATAGGATGACTGAACACTATCAACAAGTGGAATACATCTTCCATTACACCAATCTGCCAATCATAACTTTTACTTTATCAAAACTGTTTAATTCATTCTCTAGACTATCATTTTTACTTTGGTTTTTAAAAATCCACTAAAGGTTGACCTCTTGTTTCCATGACAATCTTGTGGCTAGGAAATGGGGGGCAAATATACACTGTATAACAGGCGATGATGTTGTGTTTTAGGTTTGCTGGTCACAATAGTGTGGATCATGGGAATGGAAACTGTTAATTGAAATAAACAAATATTTCTAAATGCTGTGAAATACAAAACATAGTAACAAAATTAAGAATGTGTTTGTGTAAGTTCTCAGTCATCCATGTTGAGGTAGTCTTAAGAGCTTCAGTTGAAGGCACCTGGACTTCTTTTTGGTTTTGAAGACGTTTGGATGACAGGTGAAACATCTTAAAACCAAAAAGAAGTCCAGATGCCTTCAACCGAATCACTTAAAACTGAAGAATATTGAGAAATATTGAAAAAGCATACATCTTGTGTTTATCTTTCTTAATTGTTAGACCTAGAGATAGAAATGACTTTATTAATCCCTCATCTTGTGTTTATCTTTCTTAATTGTTAGACCTAGAGATAGAAATGACTTTATTGATCCCTGTAGGGAAATTAATTTGTCACAGCAGCAAGGATGATCAGGTACAGGACCAATAGGACATATAACAGCATAAAGTATAAAAGTATGACATAATAAGAAAATATAGACAGTGTAGGCAGTTGCCTACCTAGGAGGAGGTGAATGATTCGAACAGGTATAGTGTCTATTGTCTAATAAAAGAGGTGTTGAAAAGTCTAATAGCACTGGGGAGGAACGACATCCTGTATCGTTCCTTGTAGTGCAGGGTTGGATCATTCTGTTGCTGAATCTGCTCCTCAGAATGCTCACAGTATTATGGAGGGCGTGGGAGGTGTTGTTCATGTTGACTAGCAGTTTGGTTGGCATCCTCTGCTCCACCACCTCTTCCACCGACCACAGGACCTGCTTTCCTCATCAGTTTGTTCAGTCTGTTGCTGCTTTTGGGGTGTTCCTGTGCAAGCGTTGTTGGTGGTGCACAGGATTGCAGCACACTGGATGCCACATTTGAATTAGAGCTATTAAATATTAACTCAGCCCTTCTTCCTCAGGTGTGCAAAAACTGCAGGTTTTGGATCAGGATGTGTGGCCAGCCAGGTTAAAAACAAATCTTGTTGTGGCTGCTTGTGTGAGCGGAGTCTTTGTTTTGATCACTGTCCAAAGGTCACATCTGAATAATAACATTCAGATGCTATCGATGTAAACTTTTCAAATCTAATTAGACTTACATGACTTGAAGCAGCAGCACTGTAGGGTATAAAATATAAATGCAGTATATAGAGGCACGAAAAATGAGTAACGATGAAAATGCAATCTCATTCTATAAGCATTGGAATAACATCATGCCGTCATGGATTGCCTCCTACACATTTTAATGATCCTAGCAGATGTTGATGTTCTGTACTGGAAGATCTTTTTTTTTCTTTTTCTTTTCCTGTCACATTTGTTAGCTGACTGAAAAAAGCCAAATATCAGGGCACCAAGGCCATCAATGAAAAACATGGTTTAAGTTTAATAAGCAATCCATTTCTCAATTTTAGTTATCAGTGTAACATGTTATTTTACAGTAGTTCTAAGGTCTTATGGTTGCAGTCTGATTGTGAGACATATACACTGAAAACATATAGTATATATAAACACATATACAGTATATACCGATATACTGGTTGGTTGGCTTATAACAGATATATCGGTTTCAGCACATATGGTATCAATATCAGCAGATTAAAAAAAAAAATCTTGTTTTATAGAAGAAAATGCAGATAAAGTATTTACATTCTTTTTGTTCATTGTTCTAACATCAGTATGGTCAGGACCTGCGGGTGTTGTCCTCACACTGTGCAGGCTGACTGACAGAACGCATAACCACAAAACAAGAGCTAGGCAACATTGCTTTGAAGCTTCTGCTGTAAACGGAAAACAAGAACACAATAATACTGCTCTCTGAAAGATGCACACAGTTTGTCAGTTTCTGTAACTTCAGTTTTAGTGTGTATCAGTCAAAGAACATGAAATACTTCTGCTGCACAATGTAATGTAAGTCCACACTGAGTCAAAGCACTGGAGTCCTTTGGTAATGATGACTGAGCCAACCGACTTACTGCGGCTTTGGGTACTTGGTTTTATTGAAAGTAATACATTAAATATTTGAAATGCACCTAAAACATATTAATTATTTATTTCATATGATAATGGACAGTGAAAAATCTTTATAATAATTTAATTTAAGTGTTTACCTTATGAGTTATAAATCTAGGTCTACAGTGTAAGATTAACACTGTATTCACATATAACATGGACACAAAACATACACTGCATTGTTGTTTTGGATCAGGAAAATTTCCCTGTCTATTTTTTTTGTCTTAAAAATGTAATGTTGAATCCTGATTTGGTAGTCAGGTTTTCATCAGATTCATAGATAATTGCTTGAACTGCTAAAAAGTTGTAACTTGGCTTTGTTTTTCTCTTCTTTATTCTAGGGTGGATTTAAAAACAGAAGCATCAAAGAATGTGAAGGTGAGTGACCGCCTGACAAAAAAACCCAGAATATAGGATTTAGTGACCTTCCCAAACATATTTACAGTACCTTCGTCAAAGAGATTTTTCTGTACATTTTTGATTCAATTTTTAATTGACATCTATTGCATCCATCATGGATGGATGGATGCAAAGGGCAGAGGGGAGGGTATCACATCTGTACGGTTTGTGAAAGCCCAGTGAAGTAATGTGTATTTTTTTTATTTTGGGCTATTCAAGTACAATTTGATTTGATATGATTTGATTTGAATTTTGAGAGTTCTGAAACTGTGGATGTTGGATTTAGAATATTGGGCAGGTGACAGCTCACAACTCAATGTACAGTTATTAAACAATACATCTTGAAGTATTCAGACAACAACTCCTAACTTACTTAAGTCTGATTTTTCTCTAATATTGTAATTTTTCATTATGATTCAAGTAATTAATCATGTAATTTATTCTTTATTCTTTAAAGAATAAAGAAATATATTTGGGGATCAGTTTGTTCTAAACCAACACATAGTAATGCACACATTACTATTTAACAAATATAAGAAGGTACCAAATAATTATCTTGGTATTTCTGTCATCAACACATATTATTTAATTGTTATTGAAACGCAGTGTATTAATGTTAAACAGAATTGATATAGAATTGAATCATGACTGAAAGAATCAAAATTGGATTGAATTGTTTGGCTTTTGACAATACCTAGGAGGAGTATTCCCTCAATAAAGATTGGTCAAAGCCTGTCTTCCTGTGCTTGCCAGTATGTGTAACTATGTCAGTCCTTTCCTTCCATAACAGAGGAGCTAAAAAACATCCTCAACACTGGTTCTAGGAACATTTGAAGATTGAAAAACATTAATATTTTAATAGTTTTGGTTAAGTTTTCTTGACACTGAATGTACAAACTCCACTTTCAGCATGGGTTACGATATCTGTTGGACTGTGTTGTTCTTTACTGTGTGTGTAAGCATGGATAATTGACACTCTCAGTAGGGACTCAAGATAAGATCAGTCACCGCTCAGGCCAATAAAATGAATGAAGTGCATGCTCTGATTTTAGAATTTTTCCAAAGTGATATTGAATTAGGAAAAAAAAAAATTGCATTGGGATGATAAATAATTTTTTCCCCAGCCTAAATATAAACAATGAGTAGTGTCACCCTCATGGTCAAAGTAGCAGGAAAACAGGGTCACGCTAGAATGAGAGGGTCATGCTTTGGTATTCTTGCACCATAAGTGTAATGACCTTGTGCTACAGTAGATATTAGTGTTGACGTTACCTCTGGTCTGTGATTAGCAATATATAATTTGCCTAGTGTTAGGTGATGAGCATCAGTAGGCTGATAGGACGAGAGACAGTTTGGGCAGATGTTAACCACAGTTGAATGAATGTGTCACGGTTATATAAGGTTCGACTTATTTTGTTCTTTTTAACCCATTATTTTAATCCAGTTAGAAACGACTTTGTTCCACAGAGGTATTTGCACTGGTCAAGCCATTAGAAGGAATCTAATCAGAAGTGTGGGGTACTGGATTGATAAATATATGTTACATTATTAAAATATGTATCTCAGACACTGCTGTTAATTTAAAAAAAAATGTACCAGTTTCCTGTCACGTTATGGTGTCATCAGAAAGTTCACAATACATTCATCTCAATTTTTTTCTTTCTGTATGACCTTTTCTCCCTGTGTACTACTGTCTCCTGCAGAAGCTTTTGCCCTGATCTTATACATGCACCGGTTGATGACGGATTCCTAGAACCTTCCTCTTACACCAAGAAGAACCAAGCAGAACCACACTGCCATGAACCACCAGGAGTCAGAGCTTGGCCAAGAAGTAATGGAGGAGGCCCCTCCTCGCTATCGCCACAACAACCACAACAGCCGCTCACGGAACCACAGCAGCCAGGAAAAGCGTTATAGACGCTGTGAGGCCCCTGGTGGAGGAAGTGCTGGCAGTAGAAATAGGGTGCCACAGCAGCGGGGGCCACAGGAGGAGCAGGAAACAGAACAGGATCATGGAGGTCAAGCTCCTCAACCCCAACTACCCCAGCCCATTCCCCGACCTGCAGTCACACGTTATCGCAGACAAGGGGACGGCGAGGCCCGGATCAGAGCCCAACAGCAGAGGCACAGACAGAGGCAGCAAAGAGAGGAGGAGAGAGCGCAACAATTAGCTCAACAACAGGGCAAGCGGCACCATGCAGAGATGACCCAAGAAGACGAGCGGGAGAGGGACGATTCCCTGCTGGCCCGCTCAGCAAGCACTGAGAGCGGCTTCCACACCCACACTGACCGCGCTGAGGGAGACGATGGTCTGGTGATGATGTCTCTGGAGCCTGAGGGGCAGCCAGAAGTGGAGGATGAGGCAGGGAACTATGGAATCCAGCTAAGGCCAGAGGCAGAGGGGTACACTGAGAGTGCCGAGGCTGAACAACAACATCTCCATCCGCATCCTTACTATCCCCCTCAGTCCCCACCAGTACCACATGACCCCTTGCCTGATATCCAAAACCCCCAGAGACAGGATGAAACAGAAGAGATGCTGAATCTTGGCTACTCCAACTATGTCTACACTCAGCCCCTCAGCCACACTGGGGGAAGGCCCAACGTCTCAGCCGGTCAAAGCTTGGATGATGGACTTGTGGATGAAGCCTACTCTGAGCCATATGACATATACTCACTCTCCGAGCATGTTTATGAGGAAATCTGCGACGTTCCCACATCATCTGCTGGAAAAGGAGCTGAGGACACAGAGTCTCTTCAACAGAGCAAGGCTGGCTTTCAGCTGTTGGAAGGTAGGGTGGGAGGTGGAGACTACCATCAGCAGGAGGCGGTGGGGTCCCGCCTACGCCACTATGATGAACGTTCTGACGGTGAGTCCGACAGTCCAGAAAAGGAGGCTGAATTTGCGCCGTACCCACTTGCCGACAGCTGTGACCAGGAAGACATCGACAGCATTGTTGCTGAGGTCAAAGAAAGCCTGAGCTCTCACAGTCTTCATTGTGCTGTAGAAGACACCGTTAGTGAAGAAAATGAGCTACTACAGGGACAAGAAAAATTCACATCTGAGCTCCAAACTGAGTCAACAGACAAAAATCCCAAAGTAGATAACAGAGGGAAATCAGCTATCAAACAGCCTGTGAGTCCATCAGAAGAGAACATGGCAGTGCGGAACAGTCAGGAGAAGAGGGACGCAATATCCCTGGCAATCAAAGACATTAAGGAGGCCATAGAGGAGGTAAAGAACAGAACTGTGAGATCTCCTTACACCCCTGATGACCCTAAGGAGCCCATTTGGGTAATGAGGCAGGACCTGAGCCCTACTACAGAATGTGACTTGCAGCCAACACTGGGGGGCGATGTAAGTACAGCAGCTCCTAATTTTATTTATCCAAGGGTCAGGCGAAAGAGCAACCACATCAATGCAGGCTCTTCACACAGCTTCATCATCAGCAGTAGTTAGACAACAAAGGGAACACACACACGCTCAGATAGTCCACTGACACTGAAAGGATGAATTGCAGCTCAAAGGCAAAACGTAAAAGCATATGTATTAACAGGCAAAATGTTCTAGGCTACGGCTCAAGTAAATAATTATTTCTTCTTGAGATGCCGCCCATGTGCATTCACCAATCACTGGTCTAAAGCATCTCAAAAGGCTTCTTGTCTTTCTTCTTCCATTTGTGTAATGATAGTGTAGTGGCCCTTAAAAATGTGCTGCATTTTCAGAGGACTGAAGCAGCTAAAATTGTGTCAATCATTTTTTATTTAGTTGTCTCTTGAAATGGGAATACAGCTGTGTATATTTTTAAAATGCTACTGTAAATCCTTCATCTGGATTCTTCACACTCTGGTTATGTATCAGCAAAAACCATTGCAATACCTTTTTTAAAGCCATTTTTTGTGTTTACAATACTGAATACTGAATCATCTACAAGAAGGATCATTTTATCATTCATCATATTTATTAAGCACACATTTTAACGTTGCTATGGTAATTTATATGTAAATAGCACACAACTGTATTTGTAAATTTTTCTTAAGAAACCCCTTATTTGTTGTTCCCAGAGTCACATAGCAGTATATAAGAGTAGAGTATAGAGTAAAAGAGTTAAACCAGCTGTGGTAGAAGAAAGGGTTATCGCAGTGTAATATTTTTCTAATATCTTGCAGTCAAACTCTGCAGAAATCTCAAAACTACTAAAAATTTGAAGAGTAAGAGCATATGCTTTTCAGCTGTTATTTTATTCAGTCATAACAAATGGAGCTGATTAGAATACTGATTCAGCCTGTGAATGTTACACCAATCCAGTCTAATCTCCACATTGTCTCCATCCATAGCAGGTCATGCTAGGCCAGCCTTTTGTTTCAATATTTTTTACTTTACTGTAGAAAATAATTAAGTAGCCTTTAACAGTCATTTAAAAAGATTAAAAATAGTCAAAAGCCAAGTGTATTCATTATTGCTTTCCTTTTTAACTCAGCTTCAGCTCAGTGAAAACCGGGTCATCCTCTGATTGGAGAATTGGTGGTTTGATACTGAAACCTGCACTCAGCTTGTCCTTGGCCATGACACTGAGCCATCTGGCATTTCTTCAAAGCTCTGGACTGGACTAATGCTTATCAATTACTGGAGAAGGTTCCACCTGAGAGAGTGTACATGTTTTCACATTTTTTTCGATTCATAAGCAAGCATCTCCTGCTTTTCTAACATGATTATAATTTTTAAATTATTTAATCAACTGAAATTACAACTGAAAATTCTCTCAGTGCTTCAGGTGACCAGTCCAGGTCTGATAGTAATATGTAAATAAATGCAGCCTGCCTTCCTCCATGTCAAAAGCGTGCCATCCACAAAATCCTCATTAATCCTCCTCAATGTTGTTAAACTGTTTCAATTCATGATGAAGAAGAGAGCCCATTGTTCTTTGATTCTCAACTATATAAGACAATAATACGATATCACAAGGTACCCAGTAGAAATATGCTGCCATTAAGGAAAAATCAATCTCTTCTCAGTTCACTATTAAATTGGTCCATATTACGACTGCTGTTAGACCTCATTTCTCTAACTGATATTAGGTTTCTTTTTTCCTGTGGCCTTCCTTTCTTGATCAACTCCTTTTCAGTGTTGAGTTCTCACACCTGGAAGCTGCACACTACAACCAGTCTCATCTGCAGGCCGCTGAGCAGCTTCCCTGGAGCATGTTTTGGGTGTTAAGGCCCTTGCTCAAGGGCGTACAGTACAGAGGCACTGCAGAGGCTGCTTATTCATTTTTCCCATTTATATAATCTTGCTAGTCCAAGTGAATGAACCTGCAAAAGAGAACTCCAGTGTTCAGGTCAGTCAGTACTATAAACTGTTGCACTACATGGAGCTCTAGTGCCTCTCACAGTATTTAGTCTTACACATTGGTATCAGGCATGGTAGTTAATGCCAACATTGTTCACATTGTTCTCCGTTTAAATCCAGGTCCCGTGGTTGTCTTCCTCTCCCCTTCCTTTTCTTACTCCCCCTCCTCGATCCTCCAAATGATTTATTGAGTAAGGGTGAGAAGGAGAAAAAGGTAAACGGGAAAACAAGTTAAATAATTCAGTGAGTATCCCATAACAGAAAGACCGGAGCTGTTTACATCACCAAGTACACACATACAGACACACACTTGGGAGGTTCTAATGAAACTTTGCTTTAAAACCTTTAATTAAATATTAAACATTTAATGTATCGACAATGTATGTACAAATGTACAGTTTAAAATAATATGAAGATGACATGATGCGAGCACACCGAATTCATTCTGCACGGACCAAGCCTGTTGATTTCATGATGAACCCTGATACATGATCTTGAGTGTCACCTGAGCAGCTCATTCCCGGTCTGTGCACAGTGGTTTCACATTTAACTATGCGCTGCCACTCTCAACACTAGTTCAACCAAGGCTCCGATTGATGTCCCAGTCTGTGTGTTTACTGAAAACCATGGAAAACTTTTGGATGTATCAAGCAGAAAAACTTGAGGAGGAGCAAGCGAAGTGGAAGAAAGAAACTGACCAACATGAAAGAGATGAGGTGTGGTTCATTCTGCAGAGTTGATTATGATTTTGGAGTATTGTAGTGATATTTTCTGTTTGTATTTAGCAGTGCTGGAACCGAAGATGGCTGCTAGTTTTTTAGCCCCAGTTTATGGAAATTAAAGTCTCAGTAGGGTTGTACAATTAAACATAAAATACTCAAGGCATCCCTAAGTTCGCTGAACTTGAAACGTCATGTTGAGGTAACTCTGTCATTACAAAGTTACCTAGACTTGTAAAAACAGTGACTTTATTTTTACATTGTCAAAAAATTGATATGTATCCATAATTGTCAGAGTTTGTTTCAATAGATTAAGATTTGTGAGCAAATTTTAACGTCAAACATAAAGAGTTTTCCTAATAACCATAACTTTATGCATATGACTGTCTCATGTTTCAACTCTATCAGTGGTCTTCTCTGAGAGAAATGACTTCATAATGAATACACAGAGCACAGAAGCTTGTCCTGTGTCTGTGACAGTATTGTAGGAGGTATCCTTTTCTCTAGTCAAATAAAGAAGAAGAAGAAGTAAGTAATAAGGAGTTCTCTTTTCAGAAGTAAAATTGCAAATTAGCAAAGCAAGTTTCAAGTTTGTTAGTAACAGCAGGATGGATAGTATTCTCCCAGCCAAGTATATCAAACATAAAACCTGCATTAAATCTTTAGCCAACAACATGTTTCCTTCTGGCCCTTGTTTCTCTGTTGTGACACATGCAGGCCTCTGTCCCACGTGTGTTGCCTCTGAGCTGCGATTTTGTCATGTTTTATCAGTCTGCGTGTTTGTGTGTTTTTGCTGTCTTGACACGCTCAGCCTTGGATGCTGCTACAGTTGTGTGATCTCTTTGTGAGGGTCTGTGTGTAAAGTCTTTCTGTCTTTGAAACATCCTTTACACTTGTTTGCCACACAATTAACAAAAATTGTGCTGAGAGCAGTTCGTGTTGACAAGCCTGAATTCGAAGTGTGAAATTGAACTTGATTTTGGTTCATCTATATACTAATGTCTATAGATGGGTGATGGAAAAACTTGAATAAATGGGTGGAGAGACACAATGAGTACAAAAGCTTCCACACAGGTGCACTGCATGGTTAACCTCTTAACAGCCAATCGTACTCTGTTTTATGAATAAAAAATTAAAACGTTCAGTTCATTTGAGTTTGCTATCCATGGCAAATTTCAATTTCAAAGCTGTATTTAGCAAGGTTTTTTACATATGACCAACATTAGATGTGATTGGATTTCATAAATACCCCAGAAAGCCTTCAAAATCTTTTTGAAACTCCAGCTCAATACTAATCTAGAAAAAAATAGTATTCTTGGTTCAGGTCAAAAATTATTTACTTTGATTATTAATTTTAGTTTCTATTACTGCAAAACATTAAACAGCAACTACTAGAATATGCACGGACATATCTTATCCTTCAGGTATTTTCAGTGTAAATAGTGAAACAAGTGAAAATGAGTATTTCATGGGGCTTAGGATACACATTCAGTGAATCCAAAATGATAAAATATGCTCTGAGAGATAGATTAAATATCCAGAACATTAAGAGGTTTTTTTTGAGTGTATGCTATAAGAGTTTAATAATAAAAAGGTTTTTTTTCAACAAAATCTCTGACACTGGGGGGGTCAAAGGTGAGTTGGTATGGAGTGACACAAAGAGAATGAGAAATCTTACTCTCCACAAGTGGGCCACATGTGTGTGGTTAACGATTAAACAGGATGGCAGTACCCTCATACATGAGGCACACAAGTGCTCACCAAATGCTCTGAAAAGTATGACAATGATGTGAATACCGTACATCAGTGTAAGAAGGTCTACCTTAAATGGCAGAAACAATCTTTGCGAAGAACTTGTTTGATTAGTATTTCGAGGGTTTAATTTAAGTCCTACCTGATAAAGTTGACTAGAAGGGGTTTATGACCAATACTGCAGCCCACCACCAGCAGGCAATTGAGAGTTTTTATCTTTAAAATCAGCTCCTCAAAGGTTATTTTTGAAATATAAAAATATGAATCAGGTCAGCTTTAGATCTAACCTATAATTGGTACTTTGCTATTTTACAAGCACATTCATTCATTTGTTAACGTGATCTATATTTGTAGCGGTTCTTGGTTATGAAGTAAGGGTTTCATTTTACACATGTTTTGCTGTCTGTCTCTGTATTCTCTCCCTGCAGTCTCCTGTTTCAGGCTCGCCATCACCTCTAGGTGCCGAGTCTTCCAGACATCTGCTGCAGGATGACAGCTTTGAATCTTCACCCTCCAGTAAAGAGGTATGTTCGACATGTTACTGTTCATGAGGTATTCCCTGCTTCATTTCTATTTCGCACATCAAGTTGAAGAAATGATAAAACTTTTTCTCTTTTCTTTAAAACTAGTCCAGGAGAAGCCTTGCCTCCTTCCCCACTTATGTAGAAGGTGAGTACCTCATCCTCTGTTGCAGAGGTTTTTGACAGAGGATTTAAATGGGAAGTGCTGAAGGAAGTATTGCAAGAGGTAGGGGAGATACAAAAATGGGAATTTAGTTGGTGTAGTCTAGCCAGCTGATTTGGCTGTTAACCAACAAAGACAGCAACGTGCTTTCTGATGCTTCTCGTCCTGACAAGAGACAGACAATCAAAGATTAAAAAAATGTACTAGAAATGAATACAAAAGAAAAATGTCAAAACTAAGACAAAGACAATCTGCCCTAAAAAAAGAGGTCTAAAAATGGAAGACAATTAATTAAATATTTAAAGAGGAAAAAAAAGTCCTATCGGTGAGATCAGTAAACTTTAGAATGTTTCAACATGAAAAAAAGTGTTTTGGTCAATTTCTGGGGAATTAAAATATATATACAGTATATGTATCTTACAACAATCTGATTATAATTTACTGTATCAATTCTCTCATATCAGTATTTGCAAGTATAAAAAAAAAACAATGATTAAATGAAAATAACACAAAGACAACATATCTAATGTTTAAACTGAGAAATGTCAGTTTGTGTGAGAATTTGTGTGGCACCCTGGAATAAAATTTTGACCCTTTGTTAGAGACTATTATGGACATGAGTTGTAAGCAGTGAACTCTAACAGAACAAATTCTATTAACTTGTGTTATTTCTAAATTCAAACTGGTTTATATGAGTTGGCTTGTTAGCAATGAGTGCATTGTTGTCCTCAAGAGACTAATATTGATTAAGTTAATTGATTTCTCAAAAATTTATTGGTAATGAGATTTGAAACAACATTTAAACTACTAAAAAAAACAAACTACTCAAAAAGCAAATCAGCCTAACCTACTGATCAGGCATCGTTCATCAGCAATCACCACCCATCTCAGAGATGAATTCAACATTTGCCTCAGGTGTGTGTCGTGTATGGAGGGATGGGAGATAGTTATACCAAAACAGACTGGGATTAATGCTAAATCCCTAAAACATTTGTTCTGTTCCAAATGCAGACATGTGACAAGCAGGGAAGTATCAAATAAAATAAAATAAAATTTTATTTGTATAGCCCAAAATCACAATTTACATATTATCCCACTGGGCTTTGATAAACTGTACAGATGTGACATCCTCTGCCCTTAGACCCTCAAACCGGTTGAGGGGAAACTTAAAAAAAACAGGGAAAATAAGAAGCCTCAGGAAGAACCACAGAGGAGAGATCCTTCTTCCTAGGACGGACAGATGTGCAATAGATGTCACATGTACAGAACCCAACAACATGATAATAACAGTCTAGTTAAGATATATAAAACATCCATGAGTCCCAGAGTCTGTGGAATCTATAAATCCAGGTGTATGGTAAGTCTAGTGATCCAGACGCAGGTGTATTGTGGTGGTCCAGAAGTCATTATAGTCCATGTAGCAAGATCTGAGTGTTGCTGATGTAGTCACTGAGTCCAAGAGTATGTGGAATCTATAAATCCAGGGATATGTGAAGTGTAGTGATCCATAAGCAGGTGTAGTCTATTGGTCCAGAAGCCATTGTAATCTGTGGATCCCGATTTGTACTTGGAAATGGAGCCAAGGATCCAAGTCACAGGATCTCCTGTCCTGATGTGGGCTGTAGGTATCAGGCAGGACTGCAGCAGCAGCTCCCACCGTGACCTTGAAAGACCTGCAGGATGATAAAGCACAACGATTCCGGAGAAGAAGTAAAGTTAGTGTAAGGATATGGACATTTAGAGGAGCAGAGATGGCAGTCTGAGTCAGAGGGGGCAGAGAAGAGAGCTCAGTACATTATGGAGTGTTCCCCCAGCAACCTAAGCCTATAGCAACATAACTAAGGGCTAGATAGACCAGCCCTAACTATAATCTTTATCAAAAAGGAAGGTTTTAAGCCAATTCTTAAAATCAGAGAGTGTGTCTACCTCCTGTACCAAGACTGGAAGATAGTTCCACAGGAGAGGAGCTTGATAGCT
Organism: Mola mola; assembly: GCA_001698575.1. Classification (NCBI taxonomy): domain Eukaryota; kingdom Metazoa; phylum Chordata; class Actinopteri; order Tetraodontiformes; family Molidae; genus Mola; species Mola mola. Next base: position 320,332 of record KV751383.1, on the reverse strand, counting down.
GAAAGGTCTGCCTCCCATTCTACTTTTGGAGATTCTTGGGATCACCAATAACTCTGCATCCCGGGAGCGTAAGGTTCTGGATGGGTGATAGGGTACTATTAGCTCTTTAAGATAAGATTGTGCCTGGCCATGAATAGCTTTGTAGGTCAGGACAAGGATTTTAAATTCTATTCTGAATTTAGCTGGGAGCCAGTGCAGAAAAGCCAGTACGGGGGAAATATGGTCTCTGATATTAGTTCTAGTCAGTACACGCACTGCTGCATTTTGGATTAATTGAAGAGTTTTTAAAATCTTATTAGGGCAACCTGAAAATAAAGAATTACAGTAATCCAGCCTGGAAGTAAGAAATGCGTGAACTAGTTTTTCTGCATCTTGTTGAGATAGGATGTGCCGGATTTTAGCAATGTTACGGAGGTGAAAGAAAGCCCACCTTGAAATCTGTTTTACATGTGAGTTAAAAGGCAGCTCTTGGTCAAAGATAACACCCAGGTTTCTGACAGTGGTGCTGGAGGCCAAGGTAATGCCATCCAGATTAAGTATGTTGTTGGATAATGAGTCTCTAATGTGTTTAGGGCTGAGCACAATGACTTTGGTTTTGTCAGAGTTTGACATTAAAAAGTTATGAGACATCCAGTTTTTAATGTCCTTAAGACATGTCCGTAGATTAGATAACTGATGGGTTTCATCTGGCTTAATTGATAAATATAGTTGTGTGTCATCTGCATAGCAATGAAAATGTATGGAGTGCTTTCTAATAATATTACCTAAAGGAAACATGTATAGAGTGAATAGTAATGATCCAAGC
>KV751383.1:296161-317674 GCA_001698575.1 Mola mola | reverse complement strand
TAAAATACATATACATTATATATGCATATGAATGAGTGCAAACCTGATTAAGAGAGCCATACCGGCTCGGACGTCGCCCAGGGAACCAGGGAAACCTGATGACAAGTGGGCAACTGGAACAAGACATACATGGAGCAGGCATGACAATGTGGGATTAATGGAATATTTCTACACCAGCAACCCCAGTCAGAGGGGTTACATGCAATGAATTTGGGACCTATGGATGCTTCGAAACCCTACATCCAAGCTAACGAAGAAACAGCTTGTAACTCAGTGTTCCAATGTCCACAATCCTCAATTACTATCACAAGTAGAGATCGATGAGGTACAGCATTAGAAAACATTAGCACAAGGGCAGCTGACCTGAGAAGGCAGATAATGGCTAACATGTATACCTGGAACCCCCGGGAACGGTTAGCAAGGCTTAGTGGCAGAATACCCTCAGAAGGTCTGGTAGAAGATGTGAATGCGACACTACAAACTATCCCTACCGTGACCATCACTGAGATAAGCCGATATATGCAACAGCTACAGTAATCCTAGGGGTGCTTGGCTACAAGTTGAATGCGAGCAAGGGGCAAAACCCTCCATGGAGAAGATGGTTGGAGGCTAAGATCAAAGCAACACGAAGAGAGGTTGGCCAACTGTCAGGGCTGGAGAAGGGCGAGACCAACAAAGTGCTGACAAAGTACAGCAAGCTGTCCGTAACTGAGGCACTGGAGACTGCCAAACAGAGGCTCACAGCCCTGGCTACCTGCCTGAAGAGGCACACTAGAGACGTGGAGGCCTGGAGAATCAACAGGATGTTCACCACCGAACCATCCAAAGTGTACTCTCAGTGGGAGGGTAATAAGATGAGGACAGACAAACCTAGTGGTGAGACTGAACTGTACTGGACAGGAGTATGGGAGAAAAGAACCCCAGGCTCCTGGGCCTCTGGTAGAGGACCCAAGCTTTAAGGAGACACAAGACAGCCCACAGAGGGCGAATGGGGATTTTTTTTTTTTTTTTTTTTTTTTTCAGTGCTTAGAATATATTTTTGCTTTTATCTTTATATAGTACTTTTGACTGTTTTTATTGTTGTTCTAACAAATTCATCTATCTATCTATCTATCTAAAATATTGATTACAGTAGTTTATTGTATTAACCTCAAAGTGGTTTGGGAAAATACTGTGTTCTCCAGTGAGACTGAACCACTCCATCTCTCCAGTCCCAGGCCCGTGTGACCCAGAGGACCTGATTGATGGGATCATCTTTGCAGCCAACTACCTGGGCTCTACCCAGCTGTTGTCTGATAAGACTCCGTCCAAGAACATCCGCATGATGCAGGCACAGGAGGCCGTCAGCCGCATCAAGGTGAAAGCACATGGTACACATGCTCACTCTGCTCTCAAGTGTTTCATTTTTCAAGCTCAGTCACACAGCTCCTTTATGGTTTAGAAATAGTACCATACATACATTGTGTTATGGTCATGGTTTTATTTCCTGTTATTGTTTGAAGGGTCCTCCCTCTTTTGTAAATTTACAGTTCTGGACTTTGTTATTTTCCTACTTTTTTGATTGTTCATTAATCATACCTGTTATTTGTTGGTTATCTGGTCCCTCCCATTGCATCTAGTATCTGTGTTCCTCATTCAGTTGTCCGTTTGTACTTCAGGGTTAAGTAGTAGAACAAAAACCCAAATGCCAGAAAATAAATGGAAGGTAAAATGAACTGAAGAACTTTAATAAACTTATTCAAAAGGGAGAGTGTACAGGTAGAGTCTGTAGAAAATATATCCAAGTTTGAAGTGATGCAATATGAAAATGGAAATAAATGTAACTAAACAAAACAGCAAGACTGAGGGGGACACTAGTAAACATCACACAGTAAATACACAACTAGCTGAGGGAGCACAATGACTGTTAACTTGGGTTAGAAAACCAGCAAGGAAGAGGTGCCATGAATGAATGAATCAATGAACATACAGAAAATGCAGGATAAAACAATAGGAAGACTAAAGCAAGTCAAGATAGAAAAAAGAATCCTCAAAACAGAAATGAAGCCATATCTGTCTACATTCAGTAAAACTTTGTCTTTGCTCCCATTTCCCAGCAATTAAAGTAAAAGATGTAAGATTTCTGAAAAAGCAAAAAATTTTAATTAATTTTAATTTCTCTTAAATTAAGTTCACCTTTTTGTTAAAATCTGTATTGAACGCTTCACCTTTACTAAAATAATCCATCCACCCGGCAGGTGAGACATATCAAGATGCTGATTAAAGAGCAGGATATGCAGGTGTGCCTTGGACTGGTCACCATTGAAAGCTACTCTAAAAACACTTACTTTTGATGGCGTCTTGCACTTCCGAGAAGTGTTCTCTTCACAGACAATTGCCAGTTTACTGTCCCAGAAAGATGGTGGGCAGTGGGTATGGCATCAGGTTGGTGAGCAGTTTTCTGAGTCAGTTTAGTGAGAAGAGTGGCCCAAGGTGCTGGTGGGGTTATGGTATAGGAAGGCATAAGCTTTGGACAGTGAACACGGGTGCATTTTATTGACTGCAATTTGAACGGACAGAGAGATTTTGTGTTGAGATCCTCTGGCCCATTGTGCTGCCATTCATCCTCCACCATCACCTCATGTTGGAGGATGATAATGCACAGCCCCATGTTGCAAGCATCAGTACACAATTCCTGGAAGCTGAAAACATCCCACTTCTTGCTTGGCCATACTCACAAGACATATCGGGTTGACGAGTACAACAGTGGGTTCTAATTCCTTCCAGTCTCCAACAACTTGGCACAGCCATTGAGGAGGACTGGACCATCTATTTATCCTCCATGCCACATTTATAAACAGGACAGGGGTTGTTATATATCGGATCCATTGATTCGTATTAGCCACAGTCACATGATTAACTCGCACTTTATGTACCCAAAGTGTGCTCTAAATTGGCAAGCCCACTTTTGAATTCCGCACTCCAGACACATGGAAGAAACTAGAGTGTGCTTTATAAACTGATAATCCTATAACATAACGACCATTTAGAAATGAGATTTTAAACCTTCCAAACACCAGGTGCAATTGTTTTAAGCAACAAAGTTTTTCGATGTTTTTGGTCTTTATTGGATGAACATTTTTTTTTAATTATTTTTTGATTTGTTTTCTGCCGCTTATGCGGCTACGGGTCTTGGTGGCAACAGTCTGAGAAGGTAGATCCAGACGCTCCTCTCCCAGGCCACTTCCACCAACTCCTCCAGGGGGACACCGAGATGTTCCCAGGCCAGCCAAGAGGTATAATCTCTCCAGTGTGTCCTGGGTCTACCCCAGGGTCTCCTGCCAAAGGAAACATCCCGGAGGCATCCTGACCAGATGCCTGAACCACCTTAACTGGCTCCTCTTGATGCGGAGGAGCAACGGTTTTACTCCTAGCTCCTCACCCTATCTCTAAGGCTGAGCCCAGCCACCCAGCAAATTAAACTAATTTCAGCTTTTTGTATTCGCAATTTCATTCTTTCAGTCACTACCCAAAGTTCATGACCATAGGTGAGAGTTGGAATGTAGAATGAGCGGTAAATTGAGAGCTTCACCTTTTGGCTCAGCTCTCACTTCACTGGAATGGACCGCGATAGCGTCTGCATCACTGCCAACGCTGCCCCAATCTATCTGTTCATCTCCCACTCCAATTTCCCTTCACACGTGAACAAGACCTCCAGATACTTGAACTCCTCCACTTGGGGCAGTAAACCTTCCCCGACCCAGAGTTGGCAATCACCCTTTTCTGGCTGAGAACCATGGCCTCAGATTTAGAGGTGCTTAGAGGAGATTGAATCTGGAGACCACCAAACTTGACCACCCCACCCCCCAGCCACTTGGCTGCACCGGTAAATTCTGTCCATAAAACTGAGCAGAACCGGTGACAAGGGACAGTCCTGGTGGAGACCAACCCTAACTGGGAACGAGTCTGACTTACTGCTGGCAACACGAACCAAGCTCTGGCTCCGACAATACAGAGATTGACTGGCCTTTAACAAACGGTTCATCTACTCCGTACTCCTAGAGCACTACCCCACAAGACCCCTCAAAGGACACGGTCGTAAGACTTCTCTAGATGCACAAAACACATGTAGACTGCTTGGGCAAACTCCCATGCTCCTTCCAGTACCCCTGTGAAGGTATAGAGCTGATCCAGTGTTCCATGGCCAGGACAAAAACAGCATTATTCCCCTTGAATCTGACGTTCAACTAACAGCTGGACTCTTCTCTCCAGCACCCTGGAGTAGACCAGTGTGATCCCCCTGTGGTTGGAACACACCTTCTGGTCTCCCTTCTTAAAAAGGGGAACCAACACCTCAGTCTGCCACTTTAAAGGCGCTGTCCCTGATGTCCACACAAGTATTCCTTCTACCGTCTGACAAATACACTCAGTTGAGGTCAACAGCATCCCTCCCACCTTGATGAACACGTGGGCAGAGTGTTGCTTTCCCCTCTTGAGCCACAGGACAGTTTGCCAGATTTTTTTAGGTGGCAACTGGAAGTCTTGTTCCATGACCTCACCAAGTTCCTCCCATACCTGTTTTTTTGCCTCTGTGCTAGCCAGAGGTGCAGATCACTCAGCCTGAAGTTGGCTGTCTGCTGCCTCAGGAGTCCCACAAGTCAGCCATGCCCTGTAGGTCTCCTTCTTCAGATTGACAGCCCCTTTCACCTCTGATGTCCACCAGCCCGTTCTGGGGTTACCGTCACGACAAGCACCAGCAACCTTGCCACCACAGCTTCGAAACAACTGCCTTGGCAATGGAGGCACAGAACCTGGCCCACTCGGATTCCATGTCCGTCACCACCTACGGGATGCGGTTGAAGCTCTGCTAGAGGTGGGAGTTGAAAAACGTTTTGACAGTGTCCTCAGCCAGACATTGCGAGCAGACCTTCACTATACTATACTCGCTATATGTTTGGGCCTGCCCAGTCTAACTGGCATCCTCCCCCACCACCTGATCCAACTCACCACCAGGTGGTGATGAGTTGACAGCTCTGCTCCTCTCTTTACCCAAGTGTCCAGCATATACACAACAGATTAATATCACCTATCACTTACTACAGGTATTTCAGTTATTAAACTGATAACAGGACATGTAATGTTGTTAAAGTGCCCTCTGAAAGCTGGTATCTTTTCTCTTTGGTGTATTCAGCCAAAGGCAGTTTGTGAAGTAAGAGGCTCAACTTTGTGACACCACTGTAAACCATAGTAGGCTGAGTGTTCCTGAAGTCTCATGGTGACAGACAGATGTAGACTGTAGTTACTTCATTTGTTTGTCTATAATTTAAACACCACAGATTGACTTTTGATTGGCAACTGTAAAAACTGATTGAAGAAATGCATGACGCATGTGATATCTGTGTTCTTACAGTCTGACTCTGGATCTGTTTGTAATGTTTATGTATTTAGTGTATTTGTCACAGTTTTTTCCCCTCACTCTTCCTTTGTCACATGATAAGGGCCCTACTGTCCTCAAACCCCCACCACCCATGAATCCCTTCCCAACTCGGCTCTGCCATTTTTTTGTGTTCAAGATATACATAAACACTCAAATACACAATATCTACTGTCACTTATTTTTCAATTTACTCCTACATTTCCTTTCTGTCCCTGTTTATGTTTCGACACAAGGCCATGATAATGGAAATTAATTTAATTGTAACGGTTCATAAGTGTTCATTTTTGTTGACAAAAGGATATGTTTATCATATGAACTGACTTTCGGCCTCTGTGCTTTAGCCTAAAAAAGCCTTGTTTGTAACTGATATTCTGTGATACTGTATATGCTATTTACGCAACAAATTATTTTCATTAGTATTACACACAGTTAATATATCTCCAGATTAAAAACGCAGGAAATTAAGATACAGTATAGAAATATAATTTCAGATCCTTGAATTATTTACTTTCATACTATTGTATACAATAGATTGTTGAGACATAGCTAAAGTCCCCCCATCTTTGTGCAGCTGAAAGGTGACTAGTGGAGGAGTGGTGCACTGCAGACTACAGATTGCTGCACTATTATAAAATTATGCAGCTAATTATTTTATGGGTATTTTATTCATCTCAGTAAAATTATTTTAGTGACTGCCCTTTTATTTTTTACACTATTTAAACTGCCAGTGTTTATAGCCTATTGCAAATATCGTGTCGCTAAATATACATTTAAGATTTACATAGTACTTGTGTATTTGTGTTATATTTTTGCATTTACTACCTGGAGCCTTCAGTGGCCCATTTTGTTTGATTAAAAAATTAAGTCTAAACCTCATGTTTTATAAAACTATTTTTTTTACAATTTTTATACTAGCACATTTCAAACCATAACTGGCAAAAAAATAATTTTCACTTTCTGTTGTAATACAACTATATCACACTCCTTTAGTAGTCCTCCTCTTGATGAAAGAAGAAAGCTTTGTTAATAACATTCAATCATCCTGTGATGGAAGACTAATTTACTACAAGAATAGTTCTGGAATGTCCGGACATGAAGGGTTCACTTCATCTCTAGCCCGAACTTGGTGGTGAGGCCAATGGAGGCATTCACACAAATGCATAAATGCTTTACAATTATACATTCTTGTGCACATGAGCAAAATGCCAACACTGTATAGTACAGTGGTAATGATACCTGCCCTTGTCCCTGTGGTCCAGTTGATCTCTCCTGTGCACTGCTCTAACCCATGACTCTACTATCTGCTTTATTTCATGCCTAGCAGACGGCCCAGAAATTAGTCCAGAACAAGAAGAAGGTGCAGTACCGGCATACCTGTCTCGTCCTCTGAGCACATCTTCTGCTTTCCTCTGCTTGGCTTCATCTTTTTGTGTCTGTCTGTGTGCGTCACTGTCCTGTCCTTCATGTCCTTTTCAGTCTCCTCTCATTCAGATGAACTGCATTTTCCTGAATCCAGCAACTAGCTTTGTCTTGTTGGATCTGATGCTCATTGTTTTGTTTTTTTCCCTCCCTTGGGTCTCCAACACTGTTACCATTTTTTTCATTTCATATCAGACATTTTGTGTCATCCATAATCTTGAACACTGTTGTTTTTTTTCAAACTGAATATCTGCCTGTGTGTCCTGGAAATAATAGTTTGCTGGATGCAGGAAATAGCTGTAATATTTCAAACATTGTGATCTGGGTTTTTGGTTCTATTTAGTGTGCTTTTTCTCTCTTTATGACTGTACGTGAGAGTCTCTTGTTTGCTAACCTATCAAGAGTAAGATTACAAGATGCAAATCTTATGAGTGCATCTTGTAAAGAGTCAAACAGTTTAAAGTGATGTTGATTTCAGAAGTTCAGAGTCAAGAATTTGTCCCATCCATCCATATGTTTCACGGCAATACTTTCAAAAGTTTGGTGTCGTATTCCTGACTTTGCCAACGTGGTACTGTAGTGCCATAGTATAAGTCTTTTCCAGTGGTTAAAAGTACATACTCTTGAACAAGTTCTGTATGTGTAGTTTCAAAGTACTTGAATAAATACATTCCTTGCACTTGTACTCCAGTACCAAGTACTGATCAATTGGACTCCAACAAGCAGACGAAAACACGGGGAAAAATTTGTAATCTTTTAATTGGGCAAGGTTGGTAAAAGTAGTCAGTTTAAATCGGGCAGACAAATCCAAAACGTGAGGTAAAAACTCTGGTCAAAATACAAATGCACGAGGTCAAAAATGTTGTATACAACATTGTTGCTGCTTGATGTAGCCTGCATACACACTAATGATGTATCCAACCCAACAGTATATTACCATTTCAGATTGGCTCCTGCATTGCAACTCCAACATTAAAATTAAAATTGATTACAGTGATGTATGAATAATAACAATGGATTATTATATCAGTGTAGACACCATTGATGTTTGTGACTTCACCACTCTAAAAAGGAAACAAAGACAACACAGCAGTGGAGAGTGGTTTGTAGTAATAACAACAAGGCTTCTGGGGTGTTTTCGAAGTGCTTTTGGTGGCACTTTTGAAGTACCACATTAAGCATATAACATATAATTAAAACTCTTGGACAAGCCATACTCAAAGATATTGTTCGAATCTAGGTTAAAACATGCCGAATGTTTGTACTTGACTCACAGAGATGAAGCTGAACTTCATATGACTCTGATAAGAATTACTCCTGCTAAAGTCATGTGGCTTATTACACTATTTTGTTGTTCTGTGAAACAGCTGTAAAAGTGCCATTTTGCATTCTTGTACATCACTGGCTGAACCACTGAAATCCTGCACTACTAATCACTGTGTAACCTTTGCAAAACACATGCTCAGTGTCATGGAGACTGTGTTCTTTGATTCTGGTTTTAGATGCCGTAGATCTAGAAATAGATGTTGCTTTCTTGACACAGAGAGGAATTCCTTGTGCTCAGGTCAGGACCTTACCAACAGAGAAGACAAGAAATGAATAAAGTAACCCGTATTGGGATAGATCAGTAATACAGCAAGTCATTTTTTTTCCTGACATGGACTGTTCCATGCTGTAGTTTGCTGTACTACAGCATTAAAATCCAGATCGTACAGCTACCTCTGCAAATTGAATCGAGACCTAGTTCTTAATCAAAATTACTTTGGGGTTTACACAATTAAAGGTTGTTTTGTTTTTTTCACTGTGCTCTAACTGTGATGTGATCGATACTAATCTCAACCGCTAAAGCTCCTTCCATTTACTCACCTACAATTTAACCTGCATGTATGTTTAATGAATGTGTGTGATATTGCTTTGTGACTGTGTATGTGTGTGTGTAGGCCTCAGACAGTGAGCCACAGCCGATGAAAGAGGTGGATCTCTTTATCTCCACACAAAGAATCAAAGTGCTTAATGCTGACTCACAGGTACTCACTCAGAAAGATGGACAACACACTGCTGTATTTCCTTCTCATCACCTCACATTATAAGAACTCTCTAATGATCAGCTATTTAATATTCCATAATTTGTGCCACTGACCAGCCAGCCAGCTAATGCTGACTTCTCCAGTTTGATTCAGGGTCATGGTTCTATTAACTGATATAGAGAAAAGGACAGGGCATAACTGTGCCTCAAACAGGAGAATCACCATCTCCAGAATAAAATGAGAATATTAAAATTGTCACAATTTGGCCAGAAACACTAGGAGAGGAGATGGACCCAAGAGTTGATCAAATAGGCAGAACAGAATTTAGAGGTGTTATATTTATGGTTTATTTTTAAGACAAGAGAAGAAGCAACGTGTGATCCTACTGTAGATGATATTTCGATATACTGCTGTTGTCATCCTTCACATTCCGAGGAAGGGTATGAGCAGAAGTTTTGTTTTTTTTTGTTTTTTCAGAATTAGAGTCAGATTTATTGGCCAAGTTTGTGCATACAAACAAAGAATTTGACTCCGGTTCAACTTAACTTTCAATGTACAAAATACACAAAATAAAATAAAGTAAAAATAAATAAACTAATGATAGAGGTCTGTGTCTACTGCAATATACTGTAGGTGATGAGTTGTGCAATTATAAGGAGTATGTATTTCGAACAGTAGATACAATAGCTATGTTTACAAGCGAAAACATTTTTAATCAGATTAAAAAATTTGAGGGATTGCAATCCACTGTTTATATGGATCCTAAATCAAATAATGTGCGTATACATGCACCAAGGCTTTAATCAGAATTACCGCATATTGACATGTGCAGATTTGTCTAACTTCCTTAAAATAACTGCAGAAGAAGAAGTTATACTTCTGCCTGTGCTGTAAACAAACGCCGATTTGGCTACACTTGGCACCTTCGCACTTTTCCCTGCAATATACTTATATACTATAATCTGCACTCCTAAAGAATGGACCTGTGCAGGTTCTGGAAGCCCTACTTTTGTTTCTACTGTTCTCCGTGATCAAGCTACGGGCTCAGCAATGCATAATGCTCCTGTGTTACAGGAGGAGAGAGTGGGAGAACATGAGCGATACACGTGTGCAGTGAGGGTAATTTACCCAAACACGAAGTCTTGATAAGTCGGAATAAGTTTGTACATGGACACGGTTCGGAATAAGGATCGGCATAAAACACCCGTCTCAATCGGAATATAATTTCTTTCCGAATGAGCCGGATCGGATCAGAATTTTCCAATTGACGTGTTTACATGAAGCATTTTTATTCCGATCAGCCCTTTATTCCAAATATTTGTTTCCATATATTCCATGTTTAAATTGCAGGGAAAAGCGGGAAAGGGCAAAATGTAGCCACATCAGCGTTTGTGTACAGTACGGGCGGAAGTACCACTTCTTTTTCTGTGGTTATTTTAAGGAAATTAGGCAAATCTGCGCATGTCAAAATGCGGTTATTCTGATTAAAACTTGGTGCATGTATACGCACAGCGGTTTTGGAATTTCCAAGCCCTCAAATTTCTAATCTGATTAAGCGATTTTGTGCATGTTAACATAGCTATTGAGGTTACAGGGAGTAGAGGAGGAAAAGGTCCATGAGTTTAAGTACTTAGGGTAGACTGTTCAGAGCATTGGGGAGTGTGGTAAAGAGGTGAAGAAGTGAGTGCAGGCAGGATGGAATGGGTGAAGAAAAGTGTCAGGAGTGATCTGTGACAAGAGAGTAGCAGCAAAAGTGAAAGGAAAGGTTTACAAGAGGGTAGTGAGTCCATCAATGTTATATGGCTTGGAGATGGTGGTACAGACCAAATACAGGAGGCAAAACTGGTGGTTGCAGTTAAAGATGTTGAGATTCTCTTTGGGATTGACGAGGATTGACAAGATTAGGAATGAGCATATCAGAGTGACAGCAGAGGTCGAACGTTTTGGAGACAAAGTTAGAGAGGCCATATTGAGATGGTTTGGACATGTGCAGAGGAGGGACAGACAGTGAATATATTGGTAGAAGGATGCTCAAGATGGAGCTACCAGGCAGAACGCGAAGAGGTAGACCAAAGAGGAGATTCATGGGCGTGGTGAGAGAGGACATGCAGATAGTTGGTGTGAGAGAGGAAGATGCAGAGGACAGGGTAAGATGGAGGATGATGATTCGCTGTGACGACTCCGAAGAGAAATCTAGGTAAAGCCAAAAGTGCAAGAAGAGTGTGCGTTTCAAAGAATACATTTTGAGTCAATGATTCCCATGAAAAGGATTAAAACCATCGATGTAAGTTTCTCTTTAATATTTTCTGTCCTTACTGCAGAAAGAGGAAGAAGCAGAATTGACATCATTAGGGTCTATTGGTCTATGCAGCTGGGAAGGAGTAAAGTAAAGTATTGACAATAAATCCATGCAGTTGTTAAAGAATACTGGACATTCATTCCTACTGGTTGATATCATTTATACATAAATGAAGGTTTTTTTGTCATTATTAAGAACAATAACTAAGTTCGATACAGGGGATGTCAGTCTGTTTTATTATTTGTCCTGAAATGGTTTCCATATCCTTTTTGGGTTAACTTGGCACATATGGTTATTTAATTTGTTCACATTTACGTAGATGATATAAGTTGTAGTTCGCCCTCCAGGAGACCATGATGGACCACCCTTTGCGGACCATCTCCTACATTGCCGACATAGGAAACATTGTGGTTCTGATGGCCCGGCGCAGGATGCCTCGACCCGACTCTGAGGAGAATGTGGAGGCATCAGACCCAGATCAAGACAGCAAACGCCAGTACAAGATGATATGCCACGTGTTTGAGTCTGAGGATGTGAGTCCAACAGCAGTTGCATGATGTCTTTGCTCATCAGAAGGGTCACTAGTGTTAATTCTGACATTTGAAAATTTCTTCATGAGATATTGCGAATAAGGATTAGAATTATTTCAAAACGTTTGCCATTTTTCCCCCCTACCCATTCTTTAGGCCCAGTTGATTGCCCAGTCCATTGGGCAGGCCTTTAGTGTAGCTTACCAGGAATTCTTACGGGCCAATGGTATAAATCCTGAGGACTTGAGCCAAAAGGAGTACAGCGACCTGCTCAACACACAGGACATGTACAATGATGACCTCATCCACTTTTCCAAGTCTGAAAACTGCAAAGATGTAAGTAGGACTTTGTATGGTGTATTTTAAAATTCAAATTTTTAACATATAAAAACTAAGATTATCCTTTTCTTCCTCTACATGAATGCATACTGGTACAAGATGAAATTAAATAACAAACCATCTCATTATTTGATATATTATGTTTGTACATTATGAAGTCCGAAACCGAGTTTAATAAAGTTAAATCTGTTTTTTTTTTGTTTTTTTTTTATGGTTTTGTTGTTTCTGTTTACCTGCCTGTTCTGATCTCAGGTGTTCATTGAGAAAGCTAAGGGTGAGATTCTGGGTGTGGTCATTGTGGAGAGTGGGTGGGGCTCCATCCTGCCCACTGTCATCATTGCCAATATGATGCATGCTGGGCCAGCTGAGAGGTCTGGCAGACTGAACATAGGAGACCAGATCATGTCCATTAATGGGACCAGTCTAGTGGGACTGCCACTGTCCACCTGCCAGAGCATCATCAAGGTATATTTTAGTTTTTAATACTGGACAATAATGAATGAAGACAAAGATATTTATAGAATTGCAGGGACAAAGTTCTTCCCTACCAGTGCACACACTATTGTAGTTGGAAATTGAGAAAAAGCAACAAATGTCCATGGTTGGAATCAAAAAGTTATAGCTACTTGTGTATGTAATGCATCTTAACTGCTGGATCACAGATTAAATATGAATTCACGTGGTGATAAAGCAGGTGTGTTCAGATCTGTCGTTGTGAAATGTGAGCGCAGTGGGTTTGTGTGTAGTACATGGCAACCTGGTCGAGTGTGAATACGCCCTAAGGCTCTTTAATTGAATGAAAGTCATGTTTTTGCCCTTTTTAACTTGCCCACATATTTTTTTTTTAATGTAATATAACACAAATAATTACTGAAATAAGCAGTCAATATCATGACGGCGGATTCCTGCTTTTGTTCAGCAACCCATTAATGAAAAAAACTTGTGAAGGTGGGTTATAAAAATGCTTGCAGAGGAAGCAGGAAAAGCTTTTTAAATAGACTCCCCTGTATGACTTTTGACAAGTGGATGTAAAGAAGAAAATCAGTGGTGCCATTGACCAATGTGGGCAGGCTTTGAGATCATCTGATTTAGCTGTTAAGGGCCTGCCTAAACTAATGCCAATCTGCTCAATTTGCTTTCTTTACATAGGTTCTGAAGAATCAGTCTCGGATTAAGCTAAACATTGTCAGATGTCCCCCAGTGACCACTGTACTCATCAGAAGACCCGACCTCCGCTACCAGCTGGGCTTCAGTGTCCAGAACGGCATTGTCTGTAGCATTCTGGTTTATTATGACTGATATGTGCAGTCCTGTTGGATTACATGAGTTATATAAAATAATTGATCTGTCGCTTTAACAGATCTGTAGCCTTATGCGTGGAGGCATCGCTGAACGAGGAGGTGTCAGAGTGGGCCACCGCATAATCGAGATCAACAGCCAGAGCGTAGTGGCCACGCCCCATGAAAAAATTGTCCACATCCTGTCCAACGCTGTCGGAGAGGTGAGGTGTCATCCTGGAAATGTTACAAACACTGATCTGGAGAGTAAATAACTAGTAGTTATCGTTTGAGTTTCTGCATTGTGTGGTAGTATGATTCTTAGCATTAATAGTGAATGTCACAGCGCAGTTGCTATGCAGATGAAACAGAATCAAATGTCTCCCAACTATGCAGCAGGGAACTCTTGGTTATAAACAGCAACAGCAGCCACATGATACCATTGGTGCATGGTATCCAGTATTGCAGCTCAACACACACCTGATCTTCTAGTGTGTTCCACTGAATCCCAGGGAAGAACAGTTCAAGTGTAAATGCAGGACAGCCACCTAATATACACTAATGAATCTTTAAGTAACATTTCATTTGACTAAAGTGAACAGCTGTTTAAAGAATCTGTTGAGCCCTTTTTAAATAAACTGAAAGTATTTATGACTCACTGAAAATGTACATATTACTTTGGAACAAGGTCGCTGAGGAGCTACAGACAGGGCAGTAAGGACAGAAAATATTGACAGACAAACTTGTATCGATGGTTTTAAACTTTTTCATGGGAATCATTGACACAAAATGTATTCTTTGAAACACACACTCTTCTCGCACTTTTGGCTTTACCTAGATTTTTCTTGGAGTCACCACAGCAAAACATCATCCTCCATCTTTCCCTGTCCTCTCTGCATCTTCTTCTCTCACACCAACTATCTGCATTTCTCTCTCACCACGCCCATGAATCTCCTCTTTGGTCTTCCTCTTTGCCTCCTGCTTGGTAGCTCCATCTTGAGCATCATTCTACCAATATATTCACTGTCCCTCCTCTGCACATGTCCAACCCATCTCAATCTGGCCTCTCTAACTTTGTCTCCAAAATGTCCGACCTGCGCTGTCCCTTTGATTTGCTCATTCTTAATCCTGTCCATCCTCGTCAATCCCAAAGAGAATCTCAACATCTTTAACTCTGCCACCACCAGCTCTGCCTCCTGTCTTTTCATCAGTGCCAATGTCTCCAAACCAAGCAACATTGTTGGTCTCACTACCCTCTTGTAAATCTTTCCTTTCACTTTTGCTGTTACTTTTTTGCCACGGATCACTCCCGACACTTTTCTACACCCACTCCAACCTGCTTCCACTCGCTTCTTCACACTATTTACCACACTCCCCGTTTCTCTGAAAAGTTGACCCAAAATACTGATAGGCCTTTTCCACCTCGACTCCCTGTAACCTCACTGTTCCACTTGCCACCCTTTCATTCACACAAATGTAATCTGTCTTGCTACAACTGACTTTCATTCATCTTCTTTCCAGCGTGTAACTCCCCCTCTCCAGGTTTCCTTCCACCTGCTCCTGGCTCTCACTACAGATCACAATGTCATCTGCAAACATCATTGTCCACGGAGATTCCTGCCTGACCTCATCTGTCATTCTGTCCATCACCATAGCAAACAAGGGGCTCAGGGTTGATCCTTGATGCAGTCCCATCTCCACCTTGAAGCCATCCGTCACTCCTACAGCTCACCTCACCACAGTCATACTTCTGTCATACATATCCTGCACCAGTCTAACATACTTCTCTGCCACTCAAGACTCCCTCATACAGAACCACAGTTCCTCCCTCGGCACCTTGTCATAGGCTTTTTTTACATCCACAGTGAACATATTGGTAGAAGGATGCTCAAGATTGAGTTACCAGGAGGATGCAACGAGGATGACCAAAGAGGAGATTCATGGACGAGGTGAGAAAGCACATGCAGATAGTTGGTGTGACAGAAGAAGATGCAGAGGACAGGGAAAGACAAAGGACGATTTTTTGCTGTGGCGACTCCTAGAAAAAGCAAGGTAAAACTGAAAGAGGAAGAAGAAGCTGTGTTGTGAATACAGCCCTGTCTGGAGGACTCACACTTCGATTGTCACATGAACCTTGAGGCTGTGAAACAGTTGTGTATTTTGCTTACATACGTACAAATGCAGTCAGACTTTTGAGAGTAAGGTCTACCTATTATTCACTCTAACTGGTATATCATTAATCCATTCTGGTCAGAGAGAACTTTACAGCCCCTACGTGAACTTCTGTCTCGACTGCGCAATCAATAATCTCATTGGAATGAATTTTTCTTCCACAGATGCTTGGGCAGGCAACAACAATATCTTTCCTTTGCCACTTCCCTAACTAAATGCTTTGATCTGTTTGTTTGTGTCAGATCCACATGAAGACGATGCCTGCAGCCATGTACCGCCTGCTGACTGCCCAGGAGCAGCCCATTTACATTTGATGAGACAAAACCCTCAATTCACGCACCCTTTAAATCTCCTGCAATCTGTCACAGCCTAAGCCACGCACTCTGCCTGACTGCCCATCCTACAGCCTTCTCTCCACAGCTGATGATGATGATTATAGTGATTGATTTGCCTCATGTTGAAGTGACAACACAAACACCTTCATTATCCATCTGCATTCATCAATTATATCTAGTTAAAGGTACATTTAAAAAAAAAAAAAATGGATGTATAGACATGATGTGGTCTCAACACTTACAGGTGACTGTGCTTTTTACCATCGTGCTGTTTCACTGTCAGACCACTGCCTGGGTCTAGCTATTTTTCCCTACCAAATGATTTGTGTGACAAAATATTTTTGCATTTTTCTTTAAGTGCATTTTCTGCACTGATGCTTTAGCTAAAGATCCAGGAACCAAGCTTTTGTTCATTCTCAGCTGTCCTTTCTGCCACTGTAACCCGCTCAAAATACTCATGGTGTCCTTTTCACAACACAGAGATCTTAACACAAGGAGCCCTTGGTTTCTTACACAGGAGTTTGAGAAAACACTCCTGACCCCTGAATTAAGGCATATACCAAATTTGCCTCACATGCATCTGACATGGCTTTTGTCAACAAAAAGAAAATTTCCCCAAAAGGACCAAATTTAAATCTTTGAATGTTACTGAATGTTGCACTGCAATTGGCTCCCAAACTATTTATGATATCAGTGAGCACAGAGAAAATTTTCATTTTCAGCAATGAATGTCAAAACAGCCTTACAATGTCTGACTGCACATACATCAGTCAGACCCCTGTTAAACTATCCCCTCTCACACCACAGACTGGTGTCCAAACATAGAGGCGACTCATTTAAGACCCTGTTGACCTAACATGCCCTTACGTCAAGATGTTTGTTGTCTAAGTTCAATTGATAACTAGGTCAATTAATAAACATTTCTGTCAGTAGAAATTAAAGTAAATCAATTCTCAGCCTATTGAACACAGATAATAGTGGGATTCTAGGGCTTGATAAATAAATGATCATCGCTGGTGGGATAAGGTTAACAATGTGGAGTGAGCCTGGGACTACAACATGCTACCATACATAGATGTAACAACTCCATACTGTAGTGTGCGTACAGCAGAGTAGTCAATTTGGGATTCTGCATAGCCTAAATGAATGTGTTTGAAATAGTCGAACATACAAGAAAATACACGTCCAACAACAATCGTGTCATTCCACTCTGCTGCTCTTATTTTTAAATTACAACAAATAGTTTTAATTGTTTCACTTTTTTTCACTTTACTTTTTTCAATTTTAACCCTTAACTCTCAGTGAGGCGTAGCATTGCTGGCAGATTTTGCCCTTTTAGGCCTCTGGTTCAGGGGTTTAAAGCACCACTGACAGCAGCTTCATCATGAAAAAATAAGAACAAGGTAGAAGTAGCAGATGTGATTGAGAACAGCAGTCTGTGATGTCACTCTGCTGTTGCATTGATGTGTTATTAATGTGCTGAAAATGATCAACACAGCACGTTAATACGGCGGAATTGAACATGAAATATGATAAAAATCAATTTATAAAACAGGAAATAATTCAAGTTTTGCTTGTTACACAACTCTGTTTCAAGCAAACAGCTGTCTCTACATTCCTGATTAAACAACACCAATAACCGTGGACAGGATTTACACTAACAATGGGTGCAAACAGAAGGTGCCACTCACCAAAATTTGCAATAATTCTGTGACTAATTTTATATGAGTTTGGTGAATGCCAGAGATATTCACAGCGATCACCAAAGATCTGCATATTTTACATGTAGCATCAATTCATAACCAAATTTGTGAATAAGTGATAGATGAGAGTCATTTTCAGTGGGACAGTTTACAAGAATGGGATTAATGTTACACTATTTTGAATATGAAAGCTGTAACACAGTAGATGGTGTGTTTATGTTGAGAGGGGATATGTCACACTGAAGGACCTTCAGGAATAGAGCTGAGAGCAGCATCAGCATGTTCATCAAAGCCAGTGCAAACTTTGTTTTTTTTGTTCCTGCAATCCAAACATCAGGGGTTAACTTTTCCTTAAAGTGCAATGGGTTTATTTTGCTATCTTTAAAAAAAGAAGAAAAAAAAAACTTGAAACCTGCTTCTTCACACGGTTTTGCTTTTTCGTGTTTCAGGCTAGTTTTATAATGTGTAATAACACTCAAGGAGCCTGAATTAATGGCACTTATAGTAAGACTGGATATGAAAAGACAACATGGAGACTGTTTTTTTTGTGTTGTAGACTGTACACTTCAAAATTTCTGATATTGGCATAACTACTCTGCAATTATAAATCTTACTGATCTGGTTTATTGCTGTGACAAAAAGTGTCTATGGTGACCTCACTGGTAGAATTAAATAAGAACATTGCTTTTAAAAAAAAAATTTACATTTGAAATTAAATTTAAGCTTAACTCAATAGGTATTTGTTTTTAAGTTAAAAAGATACTTCTGATTCAGTTGTTATTTGGAAGATGAGGATTAAATGAAAAATGGAGTTCATCTTTTTTGTGCACATCTAAATACTGCTGAACTGAGTGGGAGAAAGTCATGATATGTGGTCTTCCTGGATCTTTTCCTCTTATTTAAACTATTTAATCCCAACACGGACTCTTCTGCTCCCCTCCTATTTCTTTGGGAATGTAACCGTCTCTGCCGAGCTGTGATTTACATGTTGGATGTGGTGAGTAGGACTTGGGTTCTCTCTTTACACTAAGTTAAACTGCAAAAATGTATCCCAGCATATACCCCATCTCCAAACGCCACTGCTTATTCCAAATGTCTGTCCTTATCAACGAGGAAGCTCGTCTTAGCCTTACTCCTAGGACTATTAGACTTTGTAATGTTAAAGATAATACTGAGGAGGAGCAGGGGCAATGGCAGCCATTGTTAAAATTTTTCGCTCAGGCTTCTTTGGAGCCGCATGAATACACTGTACCGCGTGTGTGTGTGTGATTACAACCATTGTACTCTATGTCCAAACAAAAGCCAGCTGGATATATAGTACATATAGATGAAATATATTAAAAAAAACTATGTAAAGGTATATACAGTACTTCTAATAGGTTTGTGTGTTTGGGTCAACATTGCTTCAGTCAGTAAAAGAGACATGAGGGATGTTTTAAAGTAAGTGGAATATAGGACACTGTGTGAAATGGCATTCATGTATATAAACTGCTAGAGCAAGATGATTTATTTTCTCTCCACAGTGGGTCAGGGATTGTCGGCTAGCGTGACAAAATGAAGCTAACCAAGGAGACAAGCTTTTGAAGCCGATGGCAGGCAACAGGGCTTGGGTAACAAGTATTTAGAAGTGCGCTCATTTTGAATGTAATGGTAACTTTCAATATAAAGACTAAAAAACGTACAAGAAATATACAGCTATAAACAAATGTTAATTTATTTGCTAGCTTTTATTCTGTGATGTTCTAGCGGTTGGAGCTACCTTTCTGTACCAGAGCCAGAATGTTTGTAACAGTATTAACAACAATAAATGACTTACCGAAGGACTCATGCTTGTCCTGCTGTGAATTCACAAACCCTGTCTGAGCTTTGCTCTGTTTGGGCTTCTTTTCCTGTAGTAAATGTCACATATTCCATTTATGAAACAGACTTAAGGTCTATTGTCATCTTGAGCACAAGACTTTGACAACCCACTATTAGTCCCCAGTCCACAGCCTGGCTTCATTTCTCTTCAACCATAGGTTTAAGTTTGTCTTCCCCCCTTGGGCCCTTGCTAAATCCTGAATGAACCCATGTTAATGCTGATATTACATAAGTCACAAGGAAGGAAGAGTGACTTAAAGTTGATTTGCGATTTATAGATCACAGAAGTTGTAAATGGGATTGTGAGAGCCTTTGCTTTTGCTTTTTCGGATACCCAGCATTTTTTAATGAAATTATCTTAAAATTTCAAGAACAAATCAAAGATTTTTTTTATAAATGAGGTCCCTGGCTTTGACAATATAGTAGGCAATAAGAGTGTACGGATGTAGTGTACATTGATAGGAATTCTCATGTTTAAAACCTGACTAAATAAATCCAGGGTTGTCTTCAAGTATCAGTATAATGAAATTGATGCAGTAATGAATGTTTCCCAAAAGATAATTGATGGATCTTGTTAACCAGCGATCGTCTGACTTTTCCTTTAGTACTCATTAGGTGATTGTAATTAGTTCAGTACATTGTTTTATGATTAATAAAGACTCCACAATACCATGCCTTTTTCAAGACTGAGCCCAACTGACAAAGAGCTGATGTGGTTCCAAAAGTCATCTTTCTGAGTGACAATTTGTGATTTTGTCTGATTTGCTCTGGATGATTGACTGCACAACACTAGAAATCTTGTACCCCAACCACAGCTCAATGTTGCTGGTAGGCAACTCTTCTCAACTGTTGTTTTCTTGTATAACTTTCATACAGCTCAAACAGTACTGCAAGCAAAACTTCTTTTTTCTTCTGGGACACTTTTTTTGAATTGTTTTTCTTTTTCTTTTTTAGGGCTTCTTTTGCCGATAATATCAGGCAAACAAGAAAGAAATTTTTCAACAAAAATAATTCACATTTTTGGGTTTAGTTTTCATCTATTTCTTTATTTTAAAATGTTCTTGTTCTTTATTAGTATAACTAGTCCCCCCACCCTGAGTTGCACCTATGTATAGCTACCTTGTCTGCTGTCAGTCAGTTCTCAAAGATGGATCCTCAAACAGATCATTTTGAAGGATTGTATGTCATTAAATGCTACCAAAGGACTTTTCTAACGTCCAGTATTTTCCTAATTCTACAAGGACAAAACAATTTGAAAGGATACAATTTGTGTATCCTCAGCAGACCTGAATTACTGAAAATGCATAATCTAGTAAGAGTAAACATTTCTTTTGACACTGTACTGTTTTTTGTCTAATTTATTCTTAGTATAGCTTCTACTTTTGCTCACCATATGAGGCGAACAAGAAACTTTGTTTTTCAACTGTCATCATTGTGGGTTTAGTTTTTTGTTTGTTTGTTTTTAAACTAGGCTCTTTAGGTGTTCTTGTCCTGATAGTTTTATTAGTCCCCCCCGCCAATACACACACACACACTGTTTAGCTGCACTTGTCTGCTGTCATTCAGTTCTACTCAATGTCAAGGAAGATCATTAAACAACTGAATTTTGTCGGTTCTATGTGCGTGAATGCTGATGATGGACTGCTCCTTTGCCCATCATGCTCCAAAGTCTAGAAAGGATGCTGCTTGTATTTCCTCAGCAGAAGTACTTACAATCATTACTGCAATAAAAGTAGTAAAGGTAAGGTTTCCCTGCTGTCATTACTGAGTTGTCACTATACAAGACAGCGATATTAGTGATAATAAAGACAATAGTTGGGACAATGTAAACAGCTTCAATTTTGTGACTCTAACTTGCTATGTGATAAAGTTTACAAAAAGGCCACAAAGGTCTCAACGGAGGCCTCACAAAGAGTCGACTGTCAAGTGTATCTGAGTTTAACATCACAAATTACAAAAACTGACTCACACAAATACAGTATGTCAGGGTGAATGTATTGTATGCTAATGCACATATGTGTACATGCAGTTAATATAGGCTACTTAATGCACATACAATGTACAAAGTTAATCTATGCAAGCATCCAACCTGTTTGGATTTTGATCGTTCATTTTCTTTGTATTTTTTTAAAATCT
>KV751383.1:255004-279622 GCA_001698575.1 Mola mola | reverse complement strand
ACCAGGTGGTGATCGGTTGACAGCTCTGCTCCTCTCTTTACCCGAGTGTCCAGCACATATGGTCGCAGATCAGATGATACGACTACAAAGTCAATCATTGACTGTCGACCTAGGGTGTCCTGTTGCCAAGTGCACTTATGGACACTCTTATGGCTGGACATGGTGTTAGTTATGGACAAACTGTGACTAGCACCGAAATCCGATAACTGAACACCACTCGGGTTCAGATCGGGCAGTCCGTTCCTCCCAATCACACCCCTCCAGGTCTCGCTGTCATTGCCCACATGAGCGTTGAAGTCTCCCAGTAGGACGATGGAGTCCCCAGTAGGGGCACTCTCCAGTACCTTTTCCAAGGACTCCAAAAAGGGTGGGTACTCTGAACTGCTATTTGGCGCAAACCACAGTCAGGACCCATTCCCCAACCCGAAGGCGCAGAGTAGCAACCCTTTCGTCCACCAGGGTAAACTCCAACACATTGCCTGAGAGCAGGGGAGCTATTAATAACCCCACACCTGCTCTCCGCCTCTCACCTGGGACAACTCCAGCATAGAACAAAGTCCAACCCCTCTCAAGAAGACTGGTTCCAGAACCCGAACTGTGCGTTGAGGTTAGGCCAACTATATCTAGCCGGTATCTCTCAACCTCTCGCACAAGCTCAGGTTCCTTCCCCACCAGAGAGGTAACATTCCATGTTCCGATAGCCAGCTTCAGCCACCGGGGATCAGACCGCCAAGGTCCCTGCCTTTGACTGCTACCCGATCCACATAGCACCGGAACTCTATGGCTCCTCCTGTGGGGGGTGGGGCCCCATGAGGACGTGTCTCCTTTTCGAGCTGAGCATGGAAAAATGCCCGGCCACCAGGCGCTCGCCTACGGACCCCTTCCCCAGGCCTGGCTCCAGGGCAGGGTCCCAGTATCCCTCCAGGCAGGGTACACAAGTCCTTGTTCTTCACCATCATAGAAGTCTTCGAACCGCGCTTTGTCTGGCCCCTCACCTAAGACCAATTTACCTTGGGTGACCCTACCAGGGGCAAACAGCCCCCGACAACATAGCTCCTAGGATCATTAGGGCACCCAAACCCCTCCACCACGGTAAGGTGGCAGTTCCAGGAGGGGAAAAAAAATGTATTACTATTATTATTTATTCAGTTATTTACAGGATTTTTATTTCGTGGTAAGGGTATTTATATTGTATTTCAGATTTTTTTGTATTTATTTGTAATTTGTTAAGCATGTTAATTAGGTGACATGTTATCTTATAAATTAAAGACAATGGTAAAAACAATGCTATTCGATTTTTTTTGTAAGCGTATGTAAATCGCCAATGGGGGGGCGCCATATAAAATCTCGCCTAGGGCGCCACATTGCGTAGGGCCGGCTCTGGGTATAGGGCTATACTGTATCTATGTTTTTAGAAAAGACCTAGCAGAGGGCAGAAGAATAACTAACTAAATGTACTTGCATTTATCTACAGTGGTAATCTTCAAGTGTGCTTGACTTCTCAGGGTGCATACAATGTTTGTCACATTCACCCATTTGTGGAAGTGTGGTATCATTATAGTTGTGAGTTCAGAAAGCATTCACATACATTTCCACACTGATGGTGCAGCATCTTGGGCAATTTGGGGTTCAGAGTCTTCAGTGCTCAAGGACACTTCAATACAGAAATGCAGTACAATCATCGATCCTACGATCAGGACAACCTGCACTACCAGCTGGGCCACAAATGATAATAGAACATTAAAGAAGGATGCTGCCGTCTTCAGAGGAAAAATGTCTAGGGTGTTAAAGTTATACCAGTATTTGAAAAAGGTGATCTTTGGCAGGGAATACTTAATTTGAAAGAATGAGAAAAATCCAAGGCAATCTTTTGACAAAAAGTAAAAGGCCTTTATTTAGATGGCTGTTTTATATTGAAATACTAATAACACTGACAATGCATGTTAAACAACAAGTCTTCCTCAGGGTGTAACCCTTAATTCACAATTCCCCCTTATAAAGGCAGAAGGTACTTTCAAACACCCGAGTGGAGGTGAGCTCACAGGTCACCAGTACAAAGACAGGCCACTGGGATGTGGCCAGCGTGTTCCATTAATCACCCAGTATAGTCCTGTATGTTGTTCAGTCTTTACCAGCAGCTTGTTTCTTTTCTCTGTCCAAGGCTTCCCTCATGTATCCTTTGTTCACAACCATCATCTACTTTAATGAAACACATGGAGACTTTAATGTGTACCTTGCGTGTTTCATAATTTCTACCTTCTCCCTTACATATTTGTTTGCTTGTGTTAGACTGCTCAACGGTTTGACTACCGCCTGCCTAAATATCTGTAGGATTAAGTTTTTGTTAATATCTCTGAGGTGTGTGAGCTCTGTCATCTGTGTCACATCTGGTTTCAACCCTTCCTTTCCTCATTTACACATAAACATAAAATTCCCTATAAAATTTAGGATGAAAATTCAGTGATAGATGAATATTTTTGTTTCTTCTCCATTTCCCCTGCACTTACATTTCTACCAAATGTCTTTCCAGGAAACTTTATGGGACATGTTAAAATCTGATTCATCTGTATCCGAACATTTTTAAACTTAAGCATCTGATCATTAAACAAAATATATATACCAAAGACTTTTTTCATGTATAACTGTATTAAGATGACTTAAACAAATGAAAACATATTAAAATCTTCATAAATGCTTACAAAGAATAGGAAATATTAGATATTGGGTAGTAGTTTTCAATTCAAGGTGTCCATGTTTTTTGTTTTCACAGAAACAGTATTAGTAGAAAAATAATCTTAAAAGAAAAAAAAAAAACAGTACTCTCTTACACACACACATCCACACTCACTCAGTCCTCAGTGGTTGTTTTTAATAGCTTTCTTAAAAAGTTTAACGAAAGATAGGGTAGCATCCAGCTATGTTGCCTTCTCAGTCAGACATAATTTAATACCGGTGGTTTTGCCTCATAGCACCGTCTCCCTAAAGACTTCGATCAGACTGTGGGGCCGCTCAGGATAGTTCAGCTGGGAGCCTGTCCTTGAGCCGGCTCTAGAGCTTGCCCTCGACCCCACTTTCTTTCTGTTCCTACGAAGTTCTGAAGACTGGAGTGCAGCACAGGTGAAGGAGCTGAGGTCCCCGCAGCTCTGCAGGTGCAGCAGACCAGGCTTTCTCCTGAGAGGGCGGGGGAAAGTCTGGGAGGAGGTGCTTGCTGTCGGATGTTGCTGGCGAGGTCTAGGCTGACTAGGATCCATCTCTGAGTCAGTGAACACCTAAATGCAAAAAGAAACTTGTAAAATATTTATTTATTTGTACGTGCTCATTTTATGCTGGATATGTCAAACACTCAGTATTCTGTTAGGTGGACCATATTAAAACTTATCCAGTCTTCTACAACAGTCTTAAAAACAATACATTTTTTATTCATTAAAGTTTAAATGTTCAGTTTGTGTTGAACTTTTGAGGATGTAGCTAGAGGTGCAATTTTCAATTCAAAATTTGATTTACATAGTAAAGGCAAATGTGCAAAAAACAAAAAACAAGACATAATAAAAAATTGCACATTATCAGATTAGATTATTTTACTTTGCTTAATGACAGTAGTTTCCGCACTGATTATTAATACCTGTTCTATGTAACTGGCACAGCGTACAGCCTCCTCCATGTGTTCCTGATCAGACTGCAGGACACTTCGGATGCTCTCCATCAGTTCCTGCACCTCGGGGGCCAGACCCTGAGCTGCTGGCTGCTCCAGGATCTTCCTGACCAGCTGCTGCGTGTGCTGGTAGCTCTGGTAGTCCACCATGGAGGAGGGCCGTGGACGACGGGGCATCCTGCTGTTGTTGTTGCCCCGTCGCATTGTGATCTGGCCTTGGGTGGGGGCGGACAGCGTGGGCTGCGATGTCTGTGTGGAAGATTCTGTGGTCCGAGGAGAGGGAGCGAGAGGAGCATCACTGCTGCTCTGCACTGCTGGACATCAGTGGGAAACAGCAAGGTTCAGGTTCTCCAATCACCCATATGTAGCTCACATAAAGTCATTCTGAAAAACAGAGCTTTACAACCAGTATTAACCTCCCAAATAAAAAACAAACAAAAAAATAAAACATTTTCAGTTTTAGTTTACAAGTGATTTGATGTGTGACCAGTAACTTGCTGTATTAGAACAGTGTGCAGGCTATTCATTAAAAAAAAGAAAGAGAAATCATCATTTTATATTTGTTTGATGGTTTTCACTGTGGTATTACAACAAGTATCATTTTCATCCCAGTGTTGTATCAAAGTTTAAAATTCTGTCTTTGAATAACCTTATAAGGCAGCAGGACAGATATGCACAGTGGAAAGTAGTCGGACTGCTGTGGACTGTAAAATTAAACTAATTGTTTCGTTTTGTTTTCTGCCGCTTATCCGCGTCCGTGTCGTGGGGGCAACAGCCTGAGCAGGGAGATCCCGACACTCCTTAGTTAGTGTCTAGGCTGTCTTATAATTTTAAGTTCAACAAATTTACAAAGAAAAATTGCATTAATGTAGAATGATTATCAAATAACCTAAACTTGTTTTTTCAAGTTCAGTGAGTTTAAATTTCAAAGCAGCACCAGGCCTTTACAAACTGTGTCAGGGACTACTGGTCGAAAACAACAATCTGCTAAACCAGGTGCTTGTCATACCTTCAATCAGGTTTCTTGTGCTTGTCTCTGTTCAAATAGATAGATACCTACAAGCGAGCACATACACACACACACCAGATTATTCTGTTTTAATTTAAGATTCAGTATTTTTATATGGCAGTAGCTAATTAATCCTGTGTGTTAGTGATGCACAGGCAGGCTTACAAGAAAAGTTCAAAGGTATGGTTGGGTGGCCAGTCAGAGAGAATGTGATGTACAGAGTAAGCTAATAACAGTTTGTGGGAGAGAAAGAATAAACAACTGAGACACGGTTTTCATGGAAATGCAATACTTCTTATGAATCTTGTAACGGCATTTATACGGCTTGGCTTTATTACAGCCATAATACCAATGACATAACAGGCTGATAGAATCTTTCTGAATCAACACACCAACCCATGGCACATAGAGCCACAACGCGTCCTCAATTCAGCAATTTGGGAAAAAAAAAAACATTAAATTGGAAAGTTTGGAATGGACAATTAGTTTTGAGTGCATTTTTAAGAAAAAGGGATAAATATTATTTGTGATTATTATCAGAAGACTGTACAATGAAGCAGGAGGTCAGTGAGGTAACATGAGGCTTTTTATTGTTATGAAGCTCTTTCACTTCTTACCGGGGTACATCGCTATGGTAATTGATACTGCACAGCTAACCTCCTAAAGCAGCTTATACTGTATTTCAGATGAAATAAACAAATAGTAAAAGATCCAACCACTGGCCAGTCATCACAGGAGGAAATGTCTTTCTGTCAAATCAATTATTGTGATTTTGTCCACCACTATTATACTAACAGAAACTGATCAAAGAATGAAAAGTTTGTTGTTAAACTTTAGGATTTTTTAAAACTTTTTATGTGCCTCCAAATCTGTTGAAGTACAAAGACTTAAGCTAAAACTGTAAAATGAACAAAATGATTTAAAATGTCTAAATACACAAATGTTACTATAGATCTACTTGTGCCCTAATTGTCATGAGTTTGGGAGCTCCTGGTGCCCTGTCCTGGGCTCCTCCCCCCTGTGTTTCTTTTTCTCCCTCTTAGGAGTAGTTTGTTGAGTTCGCAGCTGCAGCAGGTAACACACCTGACACACCTGAGGATCATTAGTCATCAGTCACAGTACTTAAACCCGGTCTCTTCAGTCATCCATCGTCAAATCATCTATGTAGTACTTGTTGCTCTGGCCTGCTGTCCGAGAATTACTCTCCATATCACTTTTGCGACTCTCTGTATTTTTACCAGCAGCTTTTTACTCACCTCAATCTCGTCTGCTTTTAGGAACGCCTGGTCATCTGCACCGCAAGCTGCCACTTGCTCTGGACCTGTTCCCTCAGAGACACCTCAACTCCTCACCTTTTCACAATAAAACCCTCTGCACCAATGTTGTGTCTTGGGTTTGGGTCCTTCTGCTCGCTAACATTATGACACTAATGACATGTCCTGAAAAACAATTTTCAGGACAAAATGTCTTCTACAGGCAAATGTTATTATTTGGTGTGACCTCTCTTTGCAGTCAATATATCTTGAGCTCCCTTGAAGCCTGTCTGGAAGTTTCCTTCACTAATCTTCTGGTATATTAAACCAGTCTTCTTTCAGCTCTTCCCAGAGTTCTTCTGTAAATTTAACTTCTCTCTCTGTCCAGTTGATCCCATAGCGCCTCTATAATATTCAGGTCTGGACTCTGTAGAGGTCAGTGCATGACTGTCAGTGTTTTATCAGCTTTAGCATATCTTACCCTTTTTAACCTTTCTCCTTCTGAAAAAAGGGGTTTCTTGGCAGCTCCCCCTTCCACAAAGATCATTCCTGATCAAGCTTCTTCAAACTGTACAAGGTCAACTTGGCACAAAAGTATCAGTGCAGTAAATCTCATCTCATCTGCCAAGCAGAGGTCAACACATGCTGAATGTAGCAGGAGGTCACATTAATTTAATAAAATAATGATGTTGTTGGTCATATGCTGCAAATTTTGCCTATGTGAAAGCGTTCATTAATAATTGAGCACGTAGCAGGATTTCATTGTTACAATAAGAGAAGCTTGATGATATCAGAAAAAGATCCTGCATATGTTGAACTTTGTAGTATCCATGATTTGAAACTTTTCTAATATTTGGGTAACAATGATGAACAGGTTTCATCACCTTCTGACATTTTATACAAATTCACTCACATAGTTCCACAATTAATGATTTTAGATTAGCTGGATGGCTGCAGAGTAATAGGTGAATAAACGACTCTCCTCCATCGATTTAAGTTATAAAATGATTTGCTAATCTGCCCACTCTGCATGTAATCTTGGTCAGGTTGTCATCGTACCGATTTCTAAAGCTTGCATGGTTCCACATTACAACATAAGTCAAACCTTTAGCAGTCAGGTCCATCAGTACTGGGTCACTCTTCGAGCGGTGGATCCTTGCTTTCCTCGGAGGAATAAGTACTGGAGCGTGCTGCTGCTGTTGATGGAGTGGAAGAACGCCTGGTGATGCCAACGATGTCTGGGGATTTGTGTCTATAAATGAAATAGAGACATGTACAGTTTGATTAAAAGGCCTGACACTCATCAGAGGATGGGTGATCAAATGTTTTTGACCAGAGACACAAAATAGGCAAAGCTGCACACTGTTCTGATGACTCTTTATGTAAAACACATACTGTTAGCAAGTGTCCCAAAAATACATAAAAAAGTTCATGTTTTCATAAATACTACTACAACAATACATTAAAACTAGAATTCATGTATTGCAGATATATGCCTCGGGCAAGCTGCAATTTACACCCATGTCTGTCCAGACTCATAATATAATAAATGTATTGACTAACAGAGCTTGGTCACATGGTGCAACAACAATCACCTGAAGCTCAATTATAGGCAAAGCTTGATCATGTGGTGGACATCAAATATAGATTTTGCTGCAATGAAGATCTAAATTATGAAACCTGAATATCAGCACAGTTTGTGTGGAATTTTGCCATGATGAGAGTATTAATCATTAAGTTATGACTAAAAATTAGTTTAATAGGTCACAGTGACCTTGAGCTTTGACCTCCAAAATGTAATCAGTTCATATGTTTCCAAGTGTTTCCATCCATATACAAATGGACAGATGGAGGGACAGACAATCCATTATCAGCTCAGTATTACCAGCGCAGACACATAAAAATCATCTTAAGTTTCAGAGGATGCTACTAATTTTAATACTGCTAACCCTGAACTTCCTCAATAAAATGGGTTACTGGCTACAATCTGGTAGAGTAATGACATGTGATTCTAATCTTTGATCTGGTTTGATTCTGGAGGAAGGCTGCAGCTTCGTCAGTCTCCAGCATCTACATGCAGGCTGGATCCTCTGCCCCAAAGTTAACACAGTTACCTCGTAATGAATATGTTTGAACATTGTGCTGGGTGATTAAGAAACAGTTGGAATGGATGGAGTGGTTCTAGTGTTACCATCCATGACATTTAATCACAGGAACACAAAAAAAAACAGTTCAAATGTTCGGTGGGTGCAGCATTTTGTTTCATCTGGTCAGCAAATCAAAGGGCAGTGAAAAGACTAAGAACGCCAATTGACATGTGTCCTACCTTGAACTGAGGCTCCTGCTGGAGGGGCAGCCGGAGTCACTGTCACTTCTGTCAGAGCAGTCTCTGTGTCCTGAAATACACATATCATTGCAGCTATATGAAGTTATGGCTGACGGTTTGGCCTTAAAATTAATACCACAATATTTTTAATACCAAGTAAGTATTACAATATTACAATATTTCTATTTCTAGGATTGGGAAACAAAATCAAACATCACAATACTTTTGACCATATAACCTGATATGAATACTGCCACTATTGGTATTGATAAAATATTAACTTAATGAGATTTCTGACGCATAATCATCAGTAATGTGGATTTAATGACTGAAGTAGGTGAAAGTTCATATTGGAATAGAGGGAACACTCTGCCAAGTTCAGAAAGTTACAACATTTTACCGTATTTTAGCCTTTGAAACACAGTCAACGCTCATGTCGTATTGCAACACAACAATATCAAAATCTCAGAGGATATACATTCTTATATTGCCATACTCAGTATATAGCACTGGTGTATATGAAAGTTAGCAAAAAATCTTCCATAGGACATTTAAGTTTCTTGACAAATAAAAGAAACTACTTACGTTCAGAACTTAATTTCAGTTTGACGTGCACTTTGAGTATTTTTTACAATAAATACCCACATAAAAGCAGAACACAAACTCTCTGAATGCAACACATCAGAAAATTCTTGGCTATGCATTCACATTCCTCCTGATGACAGGGAACTTTACTTATGCTCTGTGGTTATTTGACTAATTTATTTTGCTGTTAACTGCTGGATAATGTTGTCAACATTGTAAAGGACTTTAGTTTGGACTTTACCTGTGTGACTGCATTGGCGGAGCTTCCAGCAACAGCCTCGTATGGGGGTGGAGGTTCTAATGGACAGAAAACCTCTACGCCTTTGATCCGAGCACCATAGATATGAGGGAGAGGAATCACACTGTTCTCCAGCATCCTGAGACATGCAAGCCAGCAACAAGCCAGTGAGTGAGTTTTCATGTTCCACAAAGCTGAAGTGACACATCAAAACTAAAAGCAGGACACTGAGAATAGAAAACTGTGCAAGGAGTCTGTCAGGATTAAAGGGACAGTTCAGCCCAAAATCAAAAATCCATATTTTTCCCTGTTACCAGTAGTGCCATAAATCATCTGGTTTGTTTCTGTTTTGAAGCCTGCCGAGATAACTGCCTTCTCCCCATTATAATGGAACTAAATGGAGCCAGGGCTGCCACCAACAGATATTTTCATTGTCAATTAAATGGGGCATTGAGTCTGGCTGGAACCTGTACATAAACAGCAAAACATGCCCAGTAACACCCCATCATCAACAGCAGCACCAGCAATCAGTCTGCATAACCTGCTTATCAGTTCTGGCACAAGAGGTCCCAAATTAAATCAGCTCCAGATCTTTTCCATATTAGCCCCTGTAAAAGTTAGTGATGATGTACCCAGTAGTTGTTATTTTGTTCACGCACACACACACAGACATATGCATACAGTCAGACAGGGGGGAAAACACTTCTCTCCATGGATATGGCACACAAGACAATAAATAATTTTGTTTTAAATATAACATTAATTCACAATATAGTTTGTCAGTGTTTTTCATTTTCAACTTTCTCATTCATCAACAAATTGTGGCTGAGGCTCGGAAACATGACTCGTTTACTGAGTAACACGGTTGGACAGTGTCTATTAAATCCGTAAATGACAACGTCCAAAGAAAAGAATATGGATGAGTGATAGCATTAAGCCTCAGAGTCAGCTGTTGGTTTTTTGATGGTAACAGGAAGGTTGAGTCATAGCGGTAAGCCCGTGTAGTAAATAAATAAACCTAAAGTATCATCTATTAATTATTTTTTATTATTATCATTCACTAAATAATTACAGATTTGGGGTAAATGGTCCCTTTTACTCTCTTGGACCATATAGATAAATCAGACTGAAGGACAGAAAGCATGGTAAAAAAAAACACAACAAAGACAACATCACTCAAAGAATGTGTGTGTTTTGGTACCGGCGAGCCAGGCGTGGCGTGTATGAGTAGAAAGTAGAGAAGTAGGAAGGGGGAGGGGCTGGGGCCACAAAGTCATCTGGGCCTGGGACTTGGGCAGGCTCCTCCCTTTCTTCCACTGTGGCCCTGGGCTCATCCTTTCAAAGAGCAGGAACACATGACATCACTCATCATGTTATGTAAGAGTACTGTCCCCCTCAATATCAATAGCATTGTAAACATGTTTTGGATAATTAGAATGTGTATTAAAAGCATATCTCGATCACTCCCCTAAAACATACCAGTTCTCAGTATGTGTGAATGAGTGAATACAAATATAAAAAGTACTCTGAGTGGTCAAGTTGACTAGAAAAGCGATACATAAATACAGGCCATGTACCATTTAGTATGAGTGTTGAGTGTTTGAGAGTGAGTTAGGGGTGGTGAAGGGGTGACCTCCAGTCAGTAAATGCTTTGCAAAAGTTAATTTAAACAAAAGAAATTATGACATTTTAATAAATCTTGGCACACACAATAATAAAACACATCTCGTGGTCAAATGTGCCCAAGGCATACTGGTCCGAAGCTGCCTCTGCTAAAGCATTGTGTCTGGGGCAATCCCCCTTTAAAATCATAATAATTTACTGACTTTTCAAACAATTTTCAGGCTATTTTTGTGTTAGAAATTAGAATATAAAAGGGGAATTTTTGTCTATCAGTTAATAGGATTAATTTAACAGACTGACAACAAAACTTGGTGGAGGGATGGGGAACAGAGAAAGGGAGAACTCACTAAATTTGGATACAGATCCAGGCCTGATCTGTATTGTAACTTACATCAATCAATAAGAGTTTTTTGCTTTTCTTAAAAATTCAAGATATTGAAAGGACTTTGGGTTTTTGGATTATTTGGAAAAAAAATAATTTGAAGATGTGGCTTTGAGCTCTGGGAAACTGTGAGGAGCATTTTGCCAAGTTTTTCACATTTTATAGACTAATTAGTTTATTGTTAAAAAAAACAACTACAAAATTAATTGAAAATGATAAATGAATGCTTATGGCAGCTCTTACTAGTACATCAGTTGTATGGCTTAAAACAACAAAGTGGTGGCATCTGATTCATTCCTTCTTACCCACTTATCGCTGTTTGATCCTGTCCGATTGTTAGATTTTTGTAAAAATGGTTAGATATTTTTCAAAAATGATCAGTTAAACGGCTCCTGTCAATGGAAAATTGATGCCACAGTGGATTTAATTTGAAAAGACTTTGATGTTGAGTTTGTCAACATCAACAGCAGTATGATGCAGTAATTTTAATGAGGTACAAAGGAGGGCTTAACAACAAGGGACAGTACTAAAATATATATACTTATCAAACATCATATAAACCTGTAGATCAGGTAATTATTCATGGAGACATGGTAGTTCCCTCTACTCTATATTGCAGTCGTTTATCTTACTGTATTTAGTGAGTCCAGCAATACATGTAGTATTTCAGTTCAGTTCCTCTGGACATAAACACTTCATCACCTCATATCCCAGCCACACACTGCAGCACAAACCTACTGTATGTAGTGGTCAACATTAGCCCTATTGCAGACCAGACTGATCATACCATGCAGGGTGTTCTGGCAGTGAAGATCTGCATGTATCTCAGGGCAGCTGCCATGAGGCACACGGCAATGGTCAGAGCATTCAGAGCACACAGTGCAAACAACACTTTCTGAAAAAAAAAAGACAAATTACACATGTCAAAACAGACAAGACACAATGACTGTATCTATTGCCCTTAACAAACAGTTAAGGGCAATAGTTATATCTGTTTTAAATGGAGTCTTCTGCAGAGACTAAATGCTTGTGGGTCAACACACACTTTTATCAATCCAATAAGCAATATTTTGTTTCATTGACGTTGTCTTGTCTTTTTAAGTGTCTCCAGCGTATGCAATAAATGTATACTCAAAATTCCGGTAGTTAATTTTCAGGAAAATAAAAATATATGCAGTTGAGACAGCTAGGTGATGAAATGCATGATGGGAAACAACTTGCCAACAGGTCAAGGTGAGTGCTCAGTGGGATCGGTTGCTCAGCATTGTTGTGGCAGTGCAAATGTTTGGAATCAACTCTTACAATCAAAACAGGACACTTCCTACATCTTTGTGTCGTTACTCCATGTAACAATGCCGGAAATTATAACGGCGGAGCAGCAGTGAGATGGGACCAGGCATCTTGTGGAGGAACAGCAGGAAGATGAAAAAATTAAGCGGAAAAAGGGAAATGGTGTGAATTCACACAGCACATGAATGCCTTTTCATTCTGCATCACCTGATTGAACTCACAAGCTTGGACCAGATTAGATAAGAGGTGCTATGATCTGGCTGGACTTAAATTCTTAACTCTTAACTGATCTGAAGTGGGCCAAAAAATTCCAGCTTACTTGGTCCATTTAAATGACTATAAAGACTATTAGAATGAGAATTATGAAGTGGCTTCATTATTCAAAATACCATCAAACATTTAGATGTACTTTGGGCTCAATACTTTATTTTTCAAAAAAAATGGCTGGATCATTTGAAAGGGACACTCTGAAGATGTTATCAAGCGAATTTTCGTGTCAATTAAGCAAAAGCTACCCGAAGAGTTACAGGTTTTAAGACAAATAGAGTGATAATCTTCATAATTCCTGCCAGGCCAAAGCTTATCACAATTCCTGTTCGACTGGCCCTACATTTTGGTGGATGTATTAAAGTTGTAGCACATATGTTAGATTTGTTTTCAACGTTTGAAACTTAAGACAACTGCTACCCTTGAGACTATCAGCGCACAAAGCCAGCTACGGAAGTTTGACATTGGAATGAACCTGTGTGCAACGTTTGGAAAAAAAAACTGATAAGGGGGCAGGTTGATTTTCCAGTAGGTATAAGAAGAAGAACTCTGGGACATCCAGAGGGAATATAGGGATCTTTGGGATTTTGTCACCTTAGAATAGCCTTTAGCCTTTTACATCTGTCTACAAAGAGAGTGTATTCTCTCCCACAGACTACACCATGAGTACCTGCCAATTTCCTACATTGCACCCACGTTTCCTTCACTTGCATTTTAGTCCCTCCCATTGAGGATATATGGAGACATAAGAAAGAAGAATCAAGGAAAAATGTTGAGAAATGAGATGTACTTTCTACTGAGGAGATGGTGTTTGTGTCTGCACCTGACTACAGAGCCAATACTATTAAAATTAAAAATAAAAATAAAAATCAGTACAGGTTAGAAGAGTGTTCTCTTTTACCTGTATAACAAACAGCTGCACATAAACAACAAACTTCTGTCTGTATACTGTACCCTGATCAGACGCACAAGAATAATTTCTACTGGCAGAATGGCTTTACATTATTTTCTGTTAGTTACATCTGTACAATAATACACTTTGAATTCATTATTTAACAACCCAGGACATGTTTCTGGTGTCTTTTGTAATAAATTAAGTTGTTTGTGCTCCTTTTATCATCCAAATCCACTTTAAAACTTGGTAGAAATTAATTTGTTAACCATCACCCCTTTGTTTTGAAACTCCAGTGATGTTGGCATTAAACAGATCAGTCTGATCAGCTGCAGCACCCGGTCAATAGCTGTTATTTAATAAGCAGGCATATTGGTTAATAAAATAGTTTCATGATGGCTGCTCTTGTGTTTCGTCACTCATGGCTCCTCAGAGATCCATCCTAATCTAACAACATATAAACCAGAACAACTTCAGTTTCAATCAGGGACTGAGAAAATATCAAACAAAGGAATTGGGGTGTACCCCATGTTGCACCACAATGTTTCTGCAGTAGCAGAGAAACAAAACAGATGCAGGGCTTTTGTATGTTTGTAGGGATCTGAAAACACAGCACTAGCTGTCAATAAATCCACCGAACTGGACTTGAAGTGAATCACACTCCAAATGGTATGGGCTTTAAAACAGCATGGTTAAAACATGATTAAACAGGTGGCTGTCCCAGTGTTTGCTGTCCACAGCTTTTTTACTGAAAAGCTTTTCCTGTAGTTCATTTTATCCCTCAGCCAACTAAAGCCAGTAGACACATGCCATAAATATACACCA
Source organism: Mola mola (assembly GCA_001698575.1). Classification (NCBI taxonomy): domain Eukaryota; kingdom Metazoa; phylum Chordata; class Actinopteri; order Tetraodontiformes; family Molidae; genus Mola; species Mola mola. Next base: position 265,280 of record KV751383.1, on the reverse strand, counting down.
CGTGAGAGTGCAGTAATATTACACACTTTGCTCTGTTCACCTTGATTATGCACACACATCAGTCTGGTTGGGTATAACTTGGTATTCTGCATATTTTTGCAGGAAATATCAGCAAATGACAGGTCTGAAGAACACATGGCGATAATATCTCCAGATGTATCTGTATAAATGTATACGTGCATAGTGTATACGTGTAGAATGTATTTACTGTTGAGGTCACAGTGCATACTCTGCAGTGCTACATGTGCGCAATGGGTGTACCTTGAGCAAGATCCTCATGGTGCTGCAGGAGTGAGCAGGGTGGAGCTCCAGCAACTTCTCTTCAAGACATTTGGTGCTTGGGGAGAGGGAGCAGCAATAACACACATCTCCAGCTTCACTCTGGAACAACACACACACAAACAGGATTTATTTTGATAAGATATGAAACATTTCTTAACCCTCAACGCACCAGAAAGACCCTCAAATCTCCTCATCTGGAGTAGCTTAACTTTTTCTGTTTCTTTTTCTGTTCAGTTGTTGATTTATTCTTAATTTTCACTGTGTTGGAGGTTTGTTCAGTGTGTTACTATAGAATGAGGGACTCTTTATAACACATCTGTCTTCTTCAAACCTAAAATCAAAAAGATACCTTTAAAAAAAAAAAGTAGCAGCTTTTAAATAGTGAAATAGACAAAGTAAACTGAGCCTCTTGCATGTTGAGGCGTGCACCACAAAGCAAGATTAATGAGTAGGCAAGGTATTTGTAGAGCTAAAGTGAGAGTTTGCAGTGTCACAATGTTGTCTGCCTCTCAACTGGGTTAGATCACAATGGTGACTTGTGCTGAACACACACTCTGATCTGGAAAAAATTAATTCTGAGTTTCAAATCTTTATTGATTATATTTCTCTGTGAGATATGTGGAGGAAAAGTGATTTAAATATTAAATATAAATGTTTTGAGCAATACACAAAGAGTACTTACAAACATACAGTATAACCCCAACACAACTGATTACAACTTCTTTTTAACTTAGTTTATAGTTGAATCTGCATGATGTACAATATTTAAGTACTTGTGTATTTTATATTTAAAAATTGTGTAAAGTAACAGTACTTTTACTTGATAATAATATTTTAGTATTCTTTACACCTCTGTTCAGAACAGTTTACGTCTTAGCTTATGCTCCTGAATGTACTGTCTCAGGTCAAGATAGGACACTCCATCCACCTACCTCCAACACTACCTTACCACTATGCTGCCATGCTGTATAGATGATGTGACTACCTATGAATATCTGAATATGCACAGAGCCATAGAGCAAAAATGAGCCTCAGATAACTTTCAACATTGCCAGGGAGTATTTTAACTAAACGTAACCCTAAACTATAATGCTAAACATGCATAATATATAGCAACTAGTTTGTGTGATTTTAACGGTTTGCACAAGAAGAAAACAAACTGGTAACTGGTACTATTGACAACTTGCTGCTTCTTTTTTCTCCTGCCCGGCTCCATTCAGCACCACAATACTTACAGCCCTGCAATAATAGCAAGGGTTAGTCAACTTTGCAGACCTCATTCTACATAGTTAGTGGCCGTTTATTGTACACAAAATATCTACAGTCTGTGCAGCAGCATCTAACTGCTTTAAGATGATAAACAAATCTGCAAATGCAACCACTTTATGTCTGGATGTATTATAAAAATATTTTTTCAAAATATGCTGGCTTGTACCACAAGTTTTATCTGTTATCATCATCTCTTATCAATAAAGTGTGTGAAGTGTGTTACAGTATCTGCATATATCTGTATTTTTGTCTTATTATATTATTTTCTTGTTTTTGGGACCATTTTGGTAGTGGGAACTTTGTTCCCCCAGCCAATAACAATGCTTGTTAAATGGTAACAGCACTTACTAAGTCTAGTGATGCCTCAGTGCGCTTTACAACGTTTATCACATTCACACACATATTTATACACTAATGGCACAGATTAAGTCTAAATTGGTGGTAATCATTCACATATACATTCACACACCGCTGATCAGGGATCCTCTGATAAGAAGATGACCCAATCTACCTCTCGAGTGACCTAACCCAGCAAGCTTGCTACATCAGTGTTTGGGTCTCTATCCCACACTGTGTCATGGATGTTTTAAGAGCTGCAGCTGCACGAAAGTGTTTATTTGTGGTAAACCTATCAGAGAAAAGTACAATTTAAATCTCTGATTCACTGCTCTGCTATCGTCTAAGACAGCTCCCTCTCTTCCTTCACTGTCAGGATTACTTGACAATTGTCACAGGGGCCAAACTGCAACTGAATCATTTGTTTGTTCCGCAGAACTGCAGTGTTACTATTTGTAATTTGATCAGGTTGATATCAGCCTCATTGTTTACTGCTCAAAGCAAAAAATAATTTGTGCATCTGCCCTATGATTTAGATGTGCTCCACAATTTAATTGATTCTTTCCTGGCCCATGTTACACTCTCACACTAAATGTCATGAAAATAAGCCAGTATCTGACGATGAACATACAAACAAGTCAATCAACAATCCAACTAAAAAACAGAATATCCTAAAGAAATATTTTGTATCGCAGCTGCAGCAATGTCGGTCTTTATTTAAAACAGGTCAAAAGGAGCCTTTACTCCCAACTTCTTCACATTTACTTATTGGTTTGGTATATTTGATAATATTGCTGCTTTTAGTAAAATTTCATGAAATTCTGTTTGCTCTTAATCTAAACTCAACACTTCTTGTAGCTGTCATGAATTTACTGACATTTCAGTGACATCATTTCAAAACAAAAACACAAAAAAAACTCTGAAGTCAGATGTAACCTCATCAATCTGTACTAAAAAAGGTGGATAAATATCACCTGAGGTATGCTGCCCTGACGATTTGTACTTCATTCCTTAACTGCTCTAAGCAGGTTTCATTTGAGGTTTCCTCAATGTTATTTTAGATCTTCCATCCAGCAGAAAAAATTCTCAGATGTAACTCATGTATAGACCTGATATTTCCAAATTTCTCACATATATATATAGAGAATATGTTATGTGTACTATCACAGCATATTAGGGCCATTATAAGTAGAAGAAATCAAAGCTGGTAGTGGAAGGACGTAGTCTAATCATTTAAGAAAAACTCAGTCATACTCTAAGAATAGAGTAACACGTTTTGGGGAAGGAAAAAAATCCCAAATAATGATGCTTTTACTGTATTGATCTGATTTGCTGCAATGCATCTTTAAACTCCATTTAATGGAATTTCCTCACTGTTACGTCGGATAACAAATTCGTTCTACAATTTGAGATGGCATCATATGATTAGTTCATCTCTGTCTTAAAAGTGAAGACATAGTTCCATGAGGAAAAAAAACACAGTTTTTTAGAATGTATTTTGTAAAAAGTTTTATCTTCTAAATCTGTGATTTATTTTCTCATAAAGTTACCACTGTGATAGCAAAAACTCAGTTTTTGTCACAGAATATTACTCCCTCTCTTCACAGTCTGATGCTCTTGTATATGATAAATCAATTAAGAAGAACCTACAGAGGTTGTGATAAAAAAAACTCTGGTCAACATGTTTTGCGCAATCCTGCACCAACTCAAATTACCAACAAAGTAATTAACTCAGAGATTGTCAACCATGACTTTCCTTTACCCCTTTACTACTTTCGTAGTGCAACCCTCAGCAATCTTTCAGTGCAGTTTAAAGTGAGTCTTTGGCCCTTCTTGAACCAGTTGAGAAGTTTGTAATCCAGGTTGAATCTTGAATCTTATGTTTCAATGATAGCTTGCTCTGATACATTGGACTATGGCTGTAGCAATATACCAGTAGCAGTAATGCAAATAACCATCTTTTAAAAAAAATTAAACATTGTTATTGTGCTAAAAATAGATATACAGTAATATTGTGAAATATTGGAGGACAATACAAATGAAAGTCATGTACTCTACCCACACCCAAGAAAAAAGTGTCCTTGGCAGTTTGGGAGTTTTTTTGACGGCATGTTTGTGGACACTCAATTCTGCAGGAAATGCAGAACAACAGTGTACGCACCATTACCGTAGTGGTAGTATACCCTAGTGGTTGCCTTTTAGCCATTCATTAGTGGACTGGTTCATTCTTGTCCAATTATGATTACAGGCTCTCTCTCCACCTCCCTATGCTTGTATTTTGAAAAAAATTGCCTCACAGCAAGAAAGTCCTGGGTTCGATTCCCGGGTCAGGGCGTTTCTGTGCGGAGTCTGCATGTTCTCCCTGTGCTTGCGTGGCCGGCTTCCTCCCACAGTCCAAAAACATGCAAACTGGGGGTTAGCAGGTTAACTGGTCACTATAAATTGCCAGTAGGTGTGAATGTGAATGGTTGTTTGTCTCTATATGTCAGCCCTGCGATGAACTGGCAACTTGTCCAGGGTGACCCTGCCTTCGCCCAAAGATGCTGAGATAGGCTCCAGGCTCCAGTACCCCCCCGACCCCTAACAGGATAAGCGGTAGAAAATGGATGGATGGAATTTGAGGATCATTTTAATTGACAGTTTTGTTTTTCCAAGTTTTCTATCATGATAAATACCAAGATAATATCATTATTAGGATTTGTTTTGGCCATGATAATTGTGATTTAAGAAAAATTTCAGCCCTGCATCAGTCATTAAAGAAAGGCCTACAAAACAATGAGAAATTTTTAGACTTAAGTTGCTGTTTTATTTTATGTTTTGCATTATGTCTTTTGAAACATTGGCAAAAATGTGGTAATCAGCTCCTTAAAATCTTTGTTTCCAGTTTTATTAAAATTCTTAATTTTCAAATTTATAATTATTATTTACTATGGCACCTGGTCGGATCTGTGTTCTGGCTGCACCTTGTCGCCAAATTTGGCCACAGCCACTGTAGACAGTGTTTGGATTCCACCATGCCTTTCAGAAGCGACCCATAAGGAACTCTCCACTATGCTCCAGGGAGTATAGCCTATTTTAGCTAAGTATATTTATGACAACTCAGACATGAAGTCAGACATAGGAATGGCATAAGTCAATTTTTAAAATAAAACAACATGTCATGACTATATTTCATTTTGCAGAGCTGACAAAAATGAAACAATTCAACTATGTAGCCTACTCACTCATGGTACAATACAAAAGTTAGCAGCAAAATTGTGCAAAACAAAACAAGAAAATGTAGTGGAAGGCAGTGACAGTGCTAAGAATGAAGCGTGGTCAGTTGGGTGAAGAGTGCTGAGGGAAAGAAAGAAAATCCCTATGAAACAAAGAAAAAAATTGCTATTTCATAGAAAATGCAAGGCAAGATAACCTTACGTTTGTCAATGATAATGATAACAATATAACAGTGTGGCCCTTGCAATATACATTCTTGGATTTTATTCTTCTTATTGGACAATAATAAACAAATAATTGTAAGTTAATGAGACAATTTTTTTATCCAGGTTCATTTACTCATAACAGTTATTTATTTCATAACAGACTGCTTCTTTGGTTTCTGTTTTATCCTTCTCCATTTAACTGAAATACATGAAATTAGAAAGCACAATGCTCTCAATATGTGATTATTCACATGGCTTTCCACAGTACAAACTGTAGGAGGTAGAGAGACTGCAAAGGATAGAGATTATAGAGAATCTCTAAATGATGAGACCAGAAGCAGGTGGACACAAACAGGTATAACAGCCTCACCAGTCGGCAGCTGGTCATACTGGAAACCAGCTGGGCTCCCTGGCAGCACAGGATGAATCCAGCCAGATTAAGGAGCACACACACCACAGACAGCAGGACAAACACATTGACCTGGAGATGTAGTCATTGGGGTAGGGGTGGGGGGGTGAAAGAAGGGAGGGAAAATGGATTATTGTGATTTATATACTCATGATAAAACCCATGTGTATATTCTGTAAATAAAACATTTAAAAAACAGGATGTTATGACATGGTGAGACACTGACGAAAACAGTCTGAGAGGCGGGTGAAACGCATCACAGTTCCAACGACGACAGAGATTACATGGCAGACTTCAGACATAAACAACCATTTTCTACTGGTGGGCCTCAGACTGCGCTTCAGATACGGTCAGATGACATGCTGCATAAACAAGTTACATAACCCTGGCCTTAAAGATAGAGGAAGGTTCAGAAGCTCTGAAACTGTTTTCAATAATATTTATTCTTTGCATTTTTCCTACAATGTGTCTACATTTGGTGAGGATCTTCTGATTAAGTCATTTTTATTATCCGCCATCGACACTTTGGATTTAAATAGCATTCACACAGGAAACACTAACAGAAAGCAGTGTCCAAAGTCGCGGAAGTACTTACTGACTGACTGAGGACAGGGTCACATGGTACAATATCACCTAAAGCTCAAAATCAGAAGAACCAATGAGCTTGTGGTGGACTACAATCCTTCAAAGATGTGTGTTGCTTCTAAAAAGTTACAACTACTAGAATGGAAGCTTCACAAATTTTATCCCAGCAACAAAGAAGATTGGGACAATCAACACAGTTTCAAATTTTCTATCAAAGATTAATGTCACTATTTATCATGTGCCCAAATGTGAAATATAGTCATAATCTCCCTTTCTGGTTCTGACTTACATTGTTGAAAAATGACCAGAAAATATAATGTTACAGTGAATCACTTCATAATATTAGTTGTCTGAAATTTTGAAACAATTAGTGTATTTTTCATGAGTTATGTCCAAAAAATGTGTTATATGAGATCACAGTGACCTTTGACTTTTGACTACCATATTCTAATCACTGCGTTAATCCTGGGTCACAGGAAGGAATATGATGCTACTGGCTACCACGCTCACCAAGATGAATGAAGTTTTAAGTTCCAAAATGTTACAAATACATCCTTTTTTTTAAAAAAAATCACTCCAGTATGGAGTTCAGACACTGGGATCCTTTAGCACAACAAGGCTATACAATATAACAGCACAGTCAAAACTACACTCTAGACAAATGTTAACATGGAGTACAACACCTGTGTGTTTTTGACTCAGTAACTGTAAAGATGCTGACACTAATGGAGCTCCCCAGACATGATCAGTTAATTGTTGAAGGGGTGCTGTTTACAAACAAACTTGAATAAATCAATTTCCAGTATTTGTTTGCCTTTCACAAAAATCAAAAAGCATAGGAACAAAATAGGGCCCCTACAGCAAATGACTGCTTGTGTCTGTCTCTGTAAGTAAATCCATACTTGAGCGATTTTTTTAAAAAAAAAAGAAAAAAAAAAAAAAGCATTTAGTATGTATATATTGATGTATTTTGTGAAGTTTTTAAGCCTAATCATTGGGAAATAGGGCTTAGATTGAAAAATATTTGAGTTTTTCTTTAAGGCACACAGGTGCAGCAGGTGTAGGCATCCGTTTGGCATAGTTTTTTGACAATATGATGAGACTACATATTCCCTGGTCACATCTCCTGGTATCTCATTCATTACAAATTTATTTACTTTTTTGTTCAAGCTGCTTAGATATTGGAGTATTTGAAATGAATGCCCTCATACAGTTTTCTATATGCATCCATTCCTTATCTAGGTCGGATTTATCCAATATTGTACCACAGAGAGATTTTTTTTTTAAATGAAGAACAGCAGAAATTCAGCAGATGATTGAAGGATTGCCGATCAGGGGATGGAGACTGATGGGCTCTCCATGGAATGTGGGTGGACACGACCCACTAGGTTAAAACTGTCCTGTGTACTGTTGGATTTTAATTTAATAGCAAAATAACATTGCAATCAATTAAGCTTGTCCCTTACCAGGAGCAGCATGGGCCTTCTCCATGTTGTGAGGCCTACGATGCCTGACAGAATCACCTGGAAACACATGGAGCAACGAATTATGTACATGAGGTGCACCATTGTGAAACAGACACGAAACACTGGAAAACCACACAAAAAGATACACATGCAAATGTTAATGATTTGCAGAGGCCAGCTGAGATATGTGACGTAGAAGAGGGACTTGCAGGGAGAGGATGTGGCTGCTACTGACGCTTGTGTGTGTGGGTGTGCGTGTGTGTTGATATTAATGAAAAATATTAGCTATTTTCATTTTTTTTACATTTTGATAATATGTTCCGTGTCCAAAATTATTCATTCATACCCTTTCTTAATAATCAGTGGAAAAGCCCTTATGTCCATGGATACAAGTTTTTTGCACATTTCCACTGGGATTTTAGACCACTCCTCTTTTGCATAGATCTCCAGACCTTGAGGTTGGTGGGCTTCCTTGCCATCATTCTTCAGTGATGGTCTTCAGTTTTCTCCACAATTTCGCAATCAGAGTCAGGACTGGCTTATCCACTCCAAAACACTGAAATTGTTCTTTGTCAACCGTGCCTTGACGATTTTGGCTGTGTGTTTTGGGTCGTTGTCTTGTTGGAAGATCCACTGCGTCCCCAGGCCAAGTTTTTCACAGACTGTCTGATGTTTTGCTCCAGAATCTTGATGTAGTCCTCTTTTTCATGATGCCATTTACTTTTAAAAGGTTGCGTGGTCCATTGGCTGAAAAACATCCTCAAAGCATTATGTTCCCACCACCATGTTTCACTGTGGGGATGGTGTTCTTGGGGTTGAATACTTCTCCATTTTTTTCTCCACATGAAAGTCACATCTCTATGTCCAACTAACTGAATTTTTGTCTTGTCAGACCACAGAATCGATGACCGATGCTCTTCTTTGTCCAGCTGAGCTTTTGCAAAGGCTAGGTGAGCTTTTGTGTTCTTGAAGAAGTGGAGTCCTCCTTGGTCGGTGTCCACAGGGGTCAACCTTTTGCAGTGTGAGCTGGAGTGTGCCTTGGAATGCTGGTACCAGCATTACTCAGATTATCCAGGATGGCATTGGTGATCCTTGGATTCTTCCTAGCCTCCCGCACTACCATTCCTGCCAGTACAAGGGTCACTTTTGCCTTCCTACAACATCCATTTAGATTTTGTACTGTGTGAAACTCAGTTTCTAATAATGCTTTGCACAGTCGCCACTGGTACTTGAAAAAATTCTGAAATACCTTTGTAGCCTCGTAGCCTTCTTTTGAGCATAAACAATGCACAACCAGAGGTCCACACTAAGCTCCTTGGTTTTAGCCATGACTCGCAATTGACCAGAAGCTGACTAGCAAACAGGTGTAGCCAATGTTCTTAATCTATAGTTGATTAGAATGCTCTAGAACATGCTAGAAGTTACCAGGATCATTTATAATGGTGCAGAAGATTGCATTTTCTCAAAATTGTGCAATAAGATAAAGAGTATGAATAATTTTGGACATGGAACATTTTGTCAAATTGTTAAAAAAGAAAAGAAAAAAGGAAATAGCTGATATTTTTCATCAATATTTCTAACACAGTCTTGCAACTTTCTTGAGTCATATCCAGCCAGACCATACCCATTCACCAAATAAAAATGTTTCATTTTAACTCTTTTATTCATATATATATAAATATACACTAGTCCAATTTTGGAATCTTCTGAAGATTGAATGAAAATTCTGTACAGTGTTTCTACTCTAAAACTAGCCCAGGAGCACAGCAAGACACCATCAGCAGAAACCATCCCGGCCACACTGAGAGGATCAACACAAGGTAACATTTACTGTGAGTGCTTAACATACCGCTAAACCAATGTGATTGCTGGTTGAAATGAAGGATGGTATGTTCATTACAACTACATGTGATGGCTAATAAAGAACAAAAATCCTTACAGTGGAAGTTCAGCTTAGTGTGTTCAAGAAAATAAGCACAGAAAATAAAAAATGCCAATATCATGTCAATTTAATTATTATTAATGTTATTATTATAGTTGTGGCGTAAACATACCTACTCACCAAACGGTGATGCACAAAACACAGCAAAACCAAAATATCAGGTAGTATAAGTAGCAACTAAAGCATAAAATAAAACAATCCAATACAGCAGGATTCCACTGGTGTGTGTTTGTGTGTTTGTTCCACTGTGTAGGATTTTTTTTACAACATCTATGATTCTAACATTTCCAGCAAATCCAGATCAAGCAAAAAAAATGTATTGAAAAAAAGACATGTAACAAAATTTGTTTTCATCTAACATATAATAATTTGCCTCATTTATCGGCATTATACTTAGACTGTGATCAAAACTCTGCAGCTTGCCTCAGACATAATGACAGGTAAAAACCTGAGATAGTGACAGGACGGTTTAGCAATCTAACAGAACCATTGACATTTTTAAAACCATAATCTAGTCAGTAAAGAGTTCCCTGCTGGGTTTCTTGGCTGTAGTTGTGGCGCAAAG
>KV751383.1:244201-254878 GCA_001698575.1 Mola mola | reverse complement strand
CCTGTAAATGCATGTAAACCTCACTTATTCCTGTTTACAGCATAGATATAGTGTATCATTTGGGCCATTTTGCTAAAGTGTTAACTTTGGGCCCTCCACTCACATAATAGTGAGACCTGCTATACAGTTCACAGACTAACCTGCATGATGAGTTATCAAAATCATCTTAGCTTTCCTTATATTAGATTTTATTTATTTGGAAAAAAATAACTTTTTTTGATAAGTGCTTTCAACCAACATAGGAACAACACTCAGATATCATCCATGATGTGTAAATGAGTGTATTGTTGTTTTTTTAACATATAATTATAAACACATTCAGAGTCATAGCACAGACAGACACTCAAGTAAGTGCTAACAAGGGTTGTGCGGATGTCGTCTGAAACAGTGATACTGATCTTTTTGTAGAAGATGGGTTCATTCAACAACTGTTGAGCCCATAAGAAATACTGGTATAATGTATGAGTTAATTACTCAAGTTTTAAATCCTTTAGATGACTTTCTATCCAGCACATTTTTTGCAATATTGCCAATTTCACATGGCCAACTCCACATTGCGCAGCCGTATAATGTCAGTCAAAAAGTCGGTCAACACAGGTCCAATGAAGCCACAAGTCTTTATTTCTTGTTAGTCTTTCAGATCTCTAAAGTTGACTATTATAGTGACACAACAGCATTTGAATTGCTGGTCTCAAATCAAGTACAAGACTTTGTAAACAACCTACAAGTCTAGCTGCAGGCTTAAGTTCTTTAAACACATTAGGAGCCGTTGCTTCAAAACAGGGAAAAAAAAAAAGTTTGACCTACGTTTGCTTTTATGAAAGCAGACATAATTTTAGCAGTTTCAAAAGCAAAATAATTAAAATGCTGGTTGTGAAATCATGTCAGGAAGCAATCTTACATATTAATTTGATCTATAAGTCTCACATATTGTATATTTATGAAAATCATTTAGTAATCATGGTCTGTCTGTCTGGATGTTTTCCTGTTGAATAGATCAAAACTGCTGTGCTTGTATCCTATACAGTGTGCTGCCAGTTTTTTGGGTTTTTTTTTAATGCATGTGTGACAGTGATTTCACGGGTAACATCCCTGAATCATTACTGAACAATATGGCTTTTTCCTCTTGTCTTTATCAGTGAGCAATGGCTTCTAACACACATAATGCTTTTGATCAGTTATTTCTTTGTCAACTCGTTGTGCAGCAAAGAACATTAATAGATACATTCAAAGCAATGAAGTGCTGAAAAAAATTCTTTATGCAGTGAAATCAAGTTCCGCCGATGTAGTCATTTGCAGAAACTGGGTCGTGACCTGCAATTGGGTCACTGGAGATTTTGTAGGGGGGAGGTCACCAAATAAATTTGCAAAATTTCTTCCACAATATTTTATTTCAGATTTATATCTACAGTACCTCTTTGAGCCACATGAAGGAACTTACGTGTACTTGTACCACACGGTTTCCACTACAGTAATCGAAAGATTATACAAACACCACAAGGAAAGTACATTCATAAACATGACCAGCTAAAGACCAAAGAGCAACTACAGTAAGTCAAACTACAGTTCCTGAGAAAAGCTGGCATGAGGATGAACGAGAGCAATTAATACAAATATGTACTTATTTTGTCTCTCTTCATAAAGAGAGCATACACTCTGTCTTTTTTACTGAGATGGGGAAAAAGAAGGCTGTTAATTCTGCCATCAAAATGCACTTCTTTTGTTTAGTTTATAAGTATTCAAAGTACTATTGAAGGAGGAAATAAAAATGAGATTAATAGCCTTTTAAGACTGCCTAAATGCATTTACATTTAGAACAAGCAGCTGGAAAAGGTCTGACAAAGCATCTTAAGTAATTCAGTATTTGGTCAAATCCAAGTATTTAAAATAATCCTTATATTTAGAATTGTGTTGGTTTGTCCAATTACTTTTAAGCCTCTGAAAATGGGGGACTTTGTGTAAAAATAGCTGTAATTCCTAAATGTTTAATGCAACAATCTTATACCTCTAAAATTAAACTGAATGTTTACATTTCAATCACATCTTGATTGCTGTTTTTCCAAATGCATTTCTGTGGTGTACAAAGGCAAGATAACAAAAATTGTGTCACTATTCAAATACTTATTGACCTAGCTGTATCTGCCCTGATTCATAAGATGAGTGTGTTTTCAGTAGCATGTAAATTAAAACAGAATTGTGACATCAAAAATATCTCTTACAAGTGTCTGGTTTACTTATTCAAGATTATAGAAGAGTTTGTAAAAATGCTGAGAAATATTTATTTATGTACATATTCTCTCATCATAATCAATAAATGATGCCCATTGTGAATTGGGATGGTTCGGATTTTTTAAAAAATGGATCCCAATGAAAAAGTCTGGAAACACAGCGATGAAGCATTATACTGGTAATAAATAACAAACCAATAGTTCATCAAGATTATGTTTGCTGTAATAATTGGAAGTAAGTACACAGTGATGGTGAGCACATTTACTCAGAGGTTGTTTCATTACTCAGAAAAATGGTGTTTAAAAAACAATAGTTAATTTGAGGTGGGTCTGTGTGTAATAAATGGACAGTTCATGTTATATGTCCATTACCATTCACTATTGTTTTCTCTTCAACATGCATTTGAAAAAGCTTTTGGTTTGCTTACAAAATGTATGGTTTTGCTGCCACTGATTTTGTTTATAATAAACTTCTAAAAGCATAGACTTCAAATAAACTTTCTTACCCACAGTTTGAATTAAGCCTGAAAGCTCTGCAGGCTGCACAAATCTGAAGTCCAGTGTGACACTCAATCAGGAAGATGAGTGCACAAATTATAAACACCAGTAGTCTTATTAGATATGTTTTCCTTCTTTAGGAGTGCCAAACTGCAGGCCTACATCCAAGTAGCGCTGGTTCCTCTTACAGGAGAACCAAGTCGGGCTGCTGATAGAGTTTCATGTCACATGCCTGACAGCAGTACTACAGTTCATGCTTTTATGGTGTGATGTTATGTAGTCCACTTCCGTTTTGAAAATGGTAAATATGGATATATAGTACAAATTTGTCCCTGTGTATTGCTTATCTACATCTCAATCCACATCCTATCCCACACAGACTACTGCTTTATTAAGCACTTGCAGAAGCTTATTCCTGCGGAAATGGTGGGGACACAACACAGCACGCGGTCAACTCACCGAGGAGCCTGCCCAGAAGGGACACGAGTTCCGAATAGGGGGCGAGTTGCTGAGGGACAGAGCTCCGAAGGACAGCGCCATCATGGAGCCGCCGAGCAACAGCTGCAGCAATCCGAGCGAGAGCAGCGGCCGCCCGGGCAGCAGCAGTCCTGGTCCGCCCCCGGCGATCCGGGAAGAGGTGGACAAGCCGCGAGGTCGGTTTCGGTAAGACGGCTCCACGAGCTGCGAAGCCCCGGTAACCGGACAGCAAGACCCCGGCAGCACCACTGGGAGAGACATCTCGACGGATTGCAAGAAAATCCAAAAATTTGTCGGGCTTTACGCGGAGAGGGTGTGTTTTCAGGGAGTGCAGGGTGGATCCACGCTGAGCTGCGAAGAGCTCGGTCTTCCTGCCATGATGGTGGCAGTTTTAAATAACGGCAGAGCTGGATTGACTTTCAGATATTTTGGCAGCGGGTTCAGTAAAGTCAGGATGGGGGAGGGGCAGACAAGCCATGTGTAACATGTAAACAGGACAGGATGCCTTATCAAAGACCCCCCTAATTCTTTTTCATGACCTTTTCTATTACTTACCAAAATTAATGTGAAGTTTATAAAAAGTATAAATAAACGGAAATAATAAACGTTTAATCAACACCATGTCAAACCCCAAGCCAGATGAAAAAGATAGGGCTTAATGAGAAAAAGAGGGGATACCCACAGTGAAACGCACGAGTTTACAACTCAATAACTGTAAAGATACTGTATAAAACAAATACAGTTTGTACAGACTGGGTTTCCCCTACCTTTCTCTACTACCTGCCGCTGATGGTGTACCCCAGATACCACCACTCAATTGCCAAAGGGGGACTGTTTTGCAAAGTTTTCTGACGTTTACGAAAGGCTTGTGTAGATTTATACCAAAGTACTCCGATTAGCTAGCAGATTACCACAGCATAGAATAAATACTTTTAAATAAATCAACACAAAGTCTGTCTTTCTCAAACATTTCAAAACAGTGCCCCTTCAGCAATTGACCAGACATGTCTGGGGTGCACCATCAGCAACAGATGGTAGAGAAAGATAAGGAAAAACTGCCTATACAAACATTTGATTTGTACAGTATATTTACAGTTATTGAGCCAAAAACACAGCTGTTTCTATGTACAGGAGTTATCTACTCACTATCACCATCCATACCGTGTATCAAGTACCGACACTGAAGGATTCAAATGCAGGGACAGGATACAGGATAATAAACAGGAAGGTAAAGGTACAAATCCGCAAAGGCAAAACTCAGACACCGATTATCAATCAAGATCATACACAAAACGACTCACGAGGACCATATTACTGGAATGCTTACAGGATACTGAAAAGACAACTGGCACAGGAGGGAAGGGATACACGTCTTAAATACAGAAGGAGGGGGAGACAGTGATTCCGCGCTGTTTCTCTCTGGATCCCATCACCCTTTCCCCTCCAATGGATCCTGGCCTCTTAGATTATTTTTTTACAGTCAAGCAAATAAGTCACACTCTTGTGAAGGTTGAGGATAGATAGTGGAAGCTTCTGATAGCTCTGAGAACAGGAACAGGCTGCTTTCAGCAGAGACATTTTCTTACGGTAAATTCCCGTTGTCCTTGGGCATTGGCTCGGCTGAAGCCGACCTGTAAGCCACCCACGAGTTCTACACTTCAAGGCCAAATATTTCCTCAGGGAATGCAGAAAAAAAGTGTTGTGAAACAGTTCAACTCAGTATTTTCCCATCAACAGTGCATCCAGTTAAAAAAAAGTGTGGTAGGGTGACAAATTAATTGCCCTGTGAATTAAAGAAGTAGATTGGTAATTCTATATTATATTTCAGCTCAACAATGACGCATTTTTGTATATTAGTTTGAAATAATTCATCACCACTGAGTAAGAATGAGAGGATGTAAATTCCAAAAGGCTCCACCCCGGTAGCTACATCAATATTGTGACCTGTATGCATCCCCCAAATCTTGTGTTCTGACTAACCGCAACAGGTGTTGCCCTTTCCCCCTTCACCGCGGGACCAAACAGGGATGTTGTCTCTCTCCTATGCTTTTCACCCTGGCCCTTGAACCCCTGGCCATCTTCATTAGAGCTAATCCCTTAATAGCTGGCATACAACACAGCAGATCAGAGTCCACTATCTGTCTGTATGCGGATGATGTGGTCCTGATTTTGTTTGATGTGAGGACTTCCCTCTGCCCTCTTCTTGACCTTATAAACAGGTTTGGACAACTTTCTGGGTTTGCCATTAACTGCCAGAAAAGTCTCCTGATGCCCTTCGCTGATGGACTTGACTCTGGTTTTCTAGACAACCTACCGTTAAAATCTCCACTGATCATTTTGTGTATTTAGGTATCAAATTTTCCAGGAATCCAAAGCTTCTCTTTAAACTAAATTATTTGGACATGATTGACAGACTCAGAGAGATGATAAATAAATGGAAGCTCCTCTCTATGTCTTTGATTGGGCGCGTTAACATAATGAAGATGGTAGTTCTTCCTAAATTTCTTTATCTTTCCAAAAATGTACCAATATTTCTTACTGCCTCCTTTTTCAAAACAATAGACTCCATCGTTATGCCCTTTATTTGGTTTTACAAACCACCCTGTATTTGTAAGGCACATTTTTACAGAGGTCTCCAGCTGAGGGTGGGCTGGGCCTTCCTCTCGTTTGGCGTTATTATTAGGCCTGCAATGCAAGGACGTGGGTCTATCATATTCCTTCTGTGACCGGGCAGGTGGTTGCTCTCTGCCCCAGTTGGCCTCTAATTAAGTGGCTGGACTCTCCTTAGCTTCCATTGTATTTGTTCATCATGTGTAAATAACAGACAGTTGAAGGGTGACTTCATTTTATGGAATTCATTTAAGATTTTAAATCAAATCGGTGCTGAATGTTCCAGAATTCTCTATCTATGCTCCTATACGTCGAAATCCCTGCTTTAAACCAGGCACGTGGGATGCCGTTTTTTTTACACTGGTCGGACAAGGGCCTGACCACTATTAGGGACCTTTACATTAATAATAATTTTGCCTCCTTTGCTCAGTTCAAGGCAAAATTTAACCTTCCTCCCAGTCACTTTTTCCGATATTTACAAATTAGAAACTTTGTGCGTCAGACACTACCACAATTTGAAAATATACCAGAGCAACACAATTTCTACGAAATTATGACTAGATCTCCTACTTCTAAACATTTAATTTCACAATTTGCTGATCTTTTTTCTACAGTGGCCCCTTCTCTGCACCTAAGGGAGACATGGATTGAGGACATGGGTCCATGGGGAGTTATGGGGAGAGGGGTTAAAGAGGATTAGAACTTGTTCCATCAATGCTAGACACCAGCTCATCCAATTTAAAGTCATCCATCAAATGCATTTTTCCAAACAAAATACAACAAAATTGAATAAGATCTTCCCCTTGGTCTCTCCTGCTTGCAATAGGTGTAAGACCGATGTCGGCACCCTGGCTCATCTCTTCTGGCATTGTCCCAAGCTCAGGAAGTTCTGGACTAATATCTTTCGTTTGTATAGCGATATATACAACAGACAGTTGAAACCTGATGGCCTCCTGGTGATACTGGGCTGTTCTAATTTTTCTTTGACTCTTCCCCCTGCATTGCAGCAAGCCCTTATGTTCTGTATGGTTATAGCAAAAAGGGTTATCCTGAGAGAATGTAAATCTCTACTTCCTTCTTGCTTTAAGAAATGGCTGAATGACTTGGTATCATGTATATATCTTGAGGAAGTTTGGTACACCATGTCTAATGCACATGCTAAATTCTTAAAGGTTGAGGAAACCCTTCATTGAGTAAATTAAAGGGCAGATGCATTGTAGCACTGTTGACTGACCTGCAGTTTAATCATCGACCTTATCGGGCACTGGTCATTTGGATTCAACCCCAGCTCTATCCTCTGTACTACGGTATATTCCATGCAACCTGTATCCTATATACTGTGTGGCTTGACATGGACCTTTACATTTATTTACTTTTATACACTTTGTTTTCACAAACTGGCAGAGTGTCTGTTTTTGTCTTTGATGTACTGTATTTTTTTGTTTGTTTTTGAAATTGAAAATTATAAATAAACATTTAAAAAAAAAGTTTAAATGCTAAGCCGAAAGACATCTTTATACTTTTGGGTGAATTTTTTTCCAACACTACCAACAACTCTTAAACCATTCACTCACTGAGAAAGAGTAGCAGCCCCTGACCAAGGGCCATTTTTTGGTAAAATGAACATGATGATCCTTGCTTGTTCAGTTAATTTAGCCTATGATGCATAAGTTTGGGGCTCCTGTGGGGCCACGGGGCCCTGACCAGCCACTTCAAGAGGAAAAAAAAAAGTATTTATACCCATCAACTCAACTCGAAGTGAATGTGAGCACAAATTAGCACTCCCCATACGACACCAAAGTAAACACTGGGACCATTTTTATAAACAACATTTCTCCTGAACATTATTGCAATTATTTTTTTATTTACTTGTCAGATAAATCAGGTCAATACAAGGGTGCAAGTGTGTCAAGTGGTGCCACAAAAAAAACAAACTCAAACTGCTCTCACGTTGTAGTATTAAAGATTTTTGTCGTCTTCCTGTTTTTGGTTCCAAAGTGGCTGATGCACTTCCCTTGCACCATAAATCATGCCTTAAATTTTATGTGAAAAATACCATCCAGTAGGAGCATAACATAATTGGATTGTGCCTGAATTGTGGGTGTAATGACGAACAGCCTTTACTAGGTTTATTTTGCACTGGGACGATAAAGGGGTAAATAGTAAATGGTAAAGTACATTTGAAATGTAGGGTTCATTTTCAAGAAATACGTAGTTTTAAAAGGTTTATTGATTATTTAGTTAATAGTTTGTGACTATTTACTGTGTCTTGGTGTAGCACTTTTCTGAGCACATGGTTCACAGGTAGGATACCAGGCTGTTCCACCATGGAGTTCACCTGTGAACAAAAGTGGATTGAGGTAGGATTCATTTCAGATGTAAATTGTATGTTTAGGGGAAGAGGTAACTTTTCAGAACAGGCAAACTGAAACTTGTGTTAATGTCTATGCTTCATGTGTGAAACATAGACTTACCGCTGCTTCTCCTCTTCCTCTCAGGTTGTTCCATTGATGAACTTGCCGAGCATTGGAAACCTTTTTATTAGTTCCAGGAGAGAGGTACCAAGCAGGAAATGGGCAGAGGCAAATTTTGATTTTATGTAGGAATGTAAACATTCCGGTAAATTATTTATGAGTATTTATCTAGTGGGTTTTGGTGTGTATATATTTATCAATATTGTATTTATACTGTGGTAATGTTTTTCGTAAATTTTAATTGGGTAGTTATGTGGATGTGTTTAATGACTTACTTTTCTCTTGATACATGCCAGTTAGTCTTTAGAAGGGTTCAGGGATAAAAGTTTATCATTCACCGTAATGCAGTTGATGGTTGTAAGTGTCTTGAACATGGTGTTAAATAAAATAAAATAAAATAAAATAAATGACTTGTACATGTACACCAGCTCCTATCCCTGGTATCTTCATTGGTCACCTCCGTTGCTCAAGCCAGTTAACACAGGGCATAACCCCCACTCGCCTGCAAAAACATACAAATGTAGACATTGCTTTAAAAAGACTTGTTTCTGTGTGAAAATGTGGTGGACGGATATGTCCTGGCAGTTACCTGATTTATTGCAGAAACAGAAAAAGTCAATAATGTAATGTCACAGTATTTGCGTGCATCATTTGCACCTTGCTATGAAGTGAGCAGTATTTATCTCAGCATTTTAGTCTGGTCAGCTTTGGCACAGTTCGTTGAGCTGATGTCTAGTGAGCAGAAGGTTGGTGGATCAGTTCTGGCCATCCTCAACATATGGAGGTGCAGCATACTTGCTACCTAATGCTTTGCCACTGAGGGGTGAATGTGTATGCACAGAAACACTATCTCACACTAAAACAATGTGGAAATCCTGGAGTAGTTGAGCTATGTGTCAGTCAGGAGAGTCTTTTGTTTTTAAAGATGAAGCTTTTAATAGTTAATGATTAATGAGCTCAGCGTAAATACTCACAGGTACATGTTCATGATGAAACTGGAGGTGAAGGGTGGAGGAGAGTTGCACTGACATCACACTGAAATGACAACTGACAGCAACAGAGAAAAAATATTTCATGTTGACTTGGGGGGCCGTTCTGAGTTTATGCTGTGATTGATCTAGGAGACCTTGGAGCTGGGAATGGAAAGTAGGATCAGAAATTCATGGTCAGAAG
The DNA here is from genome assembly GCA_001698575.1 of Mola mola. Classification (NCBI taxonomy): domain Eukaryota; kingdom Metazoa; phylum Chordata; class Actinopteri; order Tetraodontiformes; family Molidae; genus Mola; species Mola mola. The sequence goes on along the minus strand of KV751383.1, from coordinate 245,418 downwards.
TTCTATTTTCTTTATATTTTCATCCATCTGACCGGAATGTGTATTTTCTTCAATGAAGCCTATAACACAGCCCCTGGAAAAATTACCTGTGCCTACAGACTATTAGGCTGAAAATTGTTTGTATTAGACCAGTTATATTGTTTCCTGCTTTAAATGCTGTTTCAACTAAACTTACACAAGGGTAAGTTATACCATTGTGCTTTTAATATAAAAAGCTTTTCTGAACAGTTCTGAATCACAAAGCAATGAAGAGAAAACTAGAATTACTACCTCTGAGCACCAGTCAAGCTGCAATTTACAGTCATCTCTGTCCACACTCATATAACATACAGTATGTAGTGACTGATACAAAGCTTGGTCACATGGTGCCAACAACCATTACCTGAAGCCCAAACAACAAAATCCATGAGTTTGTGGTGGATTACGATACCTCTAATTAATTAGTATATTCATTCTTGAGTTGTGATTAAAAAGTTATTTGACTTATTCAGTCACCCTTACCATTAAATCTTTTACTACCAAAATCTAACCAGTTTATCCTTGCATTCAACTGAGTGTGACAAATTTTTGAAATTTCTGTCCAAGTGTTCCTGAGATCCAGATTTTAGCTAAATCTTGATGCAGGATTCAGATCAATTTCAGTTGTGGGCATAATTTAAAAGCCATGCATGTACAGATTTTTTAAGGATTTTTTTGTGAGTAGGTCTAGGTCAGAGATTAAGGTTTTGCCACTCTTTTTTATCTTCTGGATAAATATGTTCACTGCAGATACCAGCTAGTTTGAAACTTTGTTGACAAGGTCATTTGTCTTGATTTGTTTGTCTGAAAAACACAGCAGGTCCCATTTTTAACTTTGTTGAAATAACGATGACATAATCGACTCTAATCTGTGGGCAAGTTTTTTTCTCCCATAAGAATGAATGGGCTCTGACTTTCCACTTGGATGGTGACAGAACCCACGTGTCAGTGAAAAAAACTGGTTCCATGAACTGTCACTGATGGACGTCTTCATCATCAATGCTAGTGGAACACAGCAGTGCTTATTAAGATTCACTGCATATCAAAGCAACAGCAGATATAAACATTTTGTAAACAACATGACTTCAACATGATATCAGAAAAACTCAATAATATCTCAACTTCCAGTTGTCATGCAGGTGTTTTTAGCAGGTCTCACTGCAGTTCCTTTGCCAGCCAAAACTGCTGGTCACCTCATG
>KV751383.1:224093-244144 GCA_001698575.1 Mola mola | reverse complement strand
AGAATCTGAGCTCCAGGAGCCACCCAGAGAGAGATGTCACTTAAAGGGCAGCAGCTACAGTAATCTCAGATTACTGGCTCAGAATAATGGAGGCCATTCCGTCGCCTTTTTTTCTATAACTGTATGTCTGTACAGAAATCAGTTATCATTTTGTCTTAGTTACCTAATTTCTGTTTAAAAGTTAAATGTTGTAATATACAGACTTCTCAGCAGTAGATGTATTCCGATCCATCTGTCATGTAGAAGCATCGCTACAATAGCCTAAAAATACTGTTGCTTAAGTCCTTTGAAATAAAAATACACATTTTCAGTCAAGTGACACTGTAATAGAAATGTTCTTTCATGGGAGTTTGCTCATCCAGTCTGCATATGCTGAGGATAATGAGGAACCAACGCCGTTATTGTATAACCAAGAATGAGTGTTGGACTTCAACAAGGTTGCCTCTTGTCCCTGGATCCTGGTTGTGATACTCATGGACAGGATCCCATGAGGCACTTGAAGTATCTAGTTTGAGAACCTCAGAACTGTGTCACTGCTTTTTGCATAGGACACAGTTCAATGTGCTTCATCAGTCCAGAGCCCCAAGACACCCTAAGGTGGTTGTAATGGAGTGTACCATGAACAGGAGGTCAGCACTTTCAAGTCTGAGGCCATCATTCCCTGCTGATTGGCATTGATTTGCTGCTCCAAGTATCTTAAGGCTCTTCTCAGGGTAACACTTAAAATAACTTGTATCAAGTATCACTTCATGAGTGATTGACAGGATTATCTAGGCCTCTTTTAGCGAAGATTTGATTCCATCTCTGTGTTGATACATCTGTTCCACGTGGATCCTCCAGTCCTGCAGACGGACACACGGACCAGAGGCTGGTCAAGCAGCAAACAGAGAGCATGCTAGGAAAATATAGCCAATGTCTCAGTGTGTCTGTTCATACACAACTTCAGTATATTTATGTGTACAATGTTATAATAATCTGCAGTAGTTAACGATGGTTTATGAGACATTAGTACTTCATTCTGATTTGTGAGTAAATCAACACACAAACGTCAAGATACCTTCAGAGACCTCTGAGACATTACAGTGCAAACACCAGTACAAAGAAAAAAGGCTTTCTGCTTTTGGTCACCATAGTAACCCCTTTCACCTACTTGGTTCAACTTGGGTTTGGCATTTTTGTGTCTCTGAGCTAGCAGCAAATCAAAGTTTGTATAAGGAGTAATTTGGTAGCACAGGGCACTGTTGTGATGTTTTATCAATGTGTGAAATTTTAAAAGATTTAAAAGCAGCTACACAAAAATGTAGACAAGCAATTGAAAATGTCTGCAAACAACATTAGGACTGGGAGTAATCTATCAGGACCAAGTTCAGACCTACTGTGGTTCAAATAAACACAGAAAAAGTGACACAGAAACATCTTCATAAATTTCCATTTTAATGAAACTGTAACCACAGTGTTAGCCTGAAGCTCATTAGTTGATACTCTGTTTTGAAGGCCATCAGAAAAAGCTTTCATGCAGAAAAATCCTTCAGAAAACCAGGGAAAACTGTTCACGAATCAGGATTTATTTGGCCACAATGCAACCATATATGGTCCTGATTCAACATAATAGAACAGAATCACCTGATGAATGCGATGTTCAGGTGAGCGTGCACCTTGTTTTCTGTCCTGATGGTGACTTTGAGTTGCAGCAAGACTCTCTCCACCTCCAGGTTCCACGCTGCTGCATCGACCCCAGAATGTTGTCCAGTTTGGAGGACGATTTGGCTTCCTGTCAGAGAACCAACAACATGACCCATTCAATCATAAAATGTTGCAGAGTTCAAATTCACACAAGTGGAAAGGGGTCTACGTAGGACTAACAACTTTGGTTGTAGCTTTAGTAACTGTTAGCTCAGTTATTCCAGTGACTCCACTGTGACCATCAGTCAGTCGCCATCAGCAAGAGAAAACAGAATATTTTCACTATTTGACTATGTGAATTGAGGATTTATTTTGAGGTGGAGAGACAAAGAAGTTTCATTTGGTCTCATTTAAATGATTTTACAATGAGTTAACGAGGCAATTAAGCTTGTATTAGATGGTTAAAAGAGAGAAACTTGAATTCAGAAGTTGTGCAGTTGTGCAGTTGTATTTTTGTTTTTTGAAGGAAAATAGCTGTAAGAATATTTCCTTTGCTGACACTTTTTTAAGTTTGTTTTGTTTACTTATTAGACTAAACGCTAAGAACGATATACAAGTTGAAATTTGTTTACATCTCCCACCTCAAACTTTTAGAGGGCTATTGGACCACTATAGGTAGAAACTGGTACAACGAGACAGGAAGGCGCTATCTGGTGAGCATGCTGAATTTTGGATAGTTCCTCTGCAGTGCAATATGTATATCTTCAACCACAATGTTGTTTTTTCACATTCTGCAGATAAATTATGGCACGTCTTACAAACTGGACCTTTGCATGTGTAATTCTGCCAGGTGTACTCTCAGAGTGAGTGGTTTGTAACGCCATAGCCTCCAGGTCAATCATGATCTCCTCATCATCATCAGGTTCCTCCTGACATCACAAACACAACAACTGAACAAACTTCACAAATGATTCAAATGATTTTATTGGTTCGTTTTGAGTTAAGTAACATTAAACACTGTGAACAGTGAACACTTTACAAAAGCTTATTCAAACAAAAACAACACAAACTAACTGACCGACTCTGAGGTGGAGGCAGAACAGAAATTATTGTTTTTGTTAATGGAGTCTACCTTTTAGAGTGAGGTGCTGTCTGTTTCTCATTTAACAAAACAATCTTATTCCTGAACAAAAAAAAACTTTGTAGAAATCAGTATGTGATCAAAGAGCAGCAGGAGTTCCACAAGATTAAAAAAAAAAAAAGTTCATGACAGATTGGTTAAGGAGAGATACCTTTTGAAGAACCCCCTCCTCCTCTGAGCCACGTCAGTCTGCCGGTCCAAAACGAAGCAGACATGTTTGCCTGAACCAGACTTTAATTTTAAAGGTGGGAAGTCCACTTTAACACCCTGACAAATAGCAGTGAGTGAAATACGTCTGTGAGTCTCACAAGTGCCAGCTTGTTTATTACATTGAAATGATGCCAGATGTCCCGATTTTGCAATTAACAATATATTACAAGACAATCTACTGACTTTTCATCATGATATCCCTGTTACTGAAGAACACTAAATACTCCTCAAATAGGTAAGTGTAGGAATTATGTATCATCATGAATTATGTATTTAGCACTGCATTTTGGTGTCAGTCACAGAATCTGACATGCACTGAGAAGAAACAATGTTATTAATAAAAAAAATACACAGATTCTTAGTTTAGTACCTCTTTAACACAGACTATCACTTGTCAATGTCAATGGAGCTTTTACTTCTAAGTGAAATAGCTATAAACTGACAAATTCCACATTGTAAGAAAGCATAACAGTTCTGCAGCAGAGCAATGTTTTCAGTTTGAGAAAATATGAAAAGAAATTAGGCACATTAAAATAAATAATACTTTAGTGCTTGACGAGTGTAATTTACTTCTTAACGTTTCATTACTTACCTCTTTACTTCTGGATGCATTTTATGCTTAGACTTTTTTTTTTTTTTAAAGCTTAATAAACTTGGTTTTTATGTAAACCTGGAAATATTTTAAGAGTTTACCAGCATATGTGAACCAAATAAACTCAGCTATTGACATTTCATGTGACTTGTATGCTGGTGGCTGCCCATGTACTTTTTGCTGTGAGGTCTACAATTTCCCTAATGGGATCAATAAAGTATATCTATCTAGCTAGTTATCAATCTATTTATCTAACAGTTTTTGCATATTATGTATTCTGTATCTTGTTTGACTGTCCTGTCAATGATGTAAAATCGTGGACGGTGTTTCTTTTTTCTTTGCACTGCTGTCCATCATTTCCCATCGGCATGCTTCTTCTTCAGTGAAATTAACTTCCATTCACTTTACCCTCATTTATTTGATAAGTGCCCCCACAAGGAGTCATGAAGTAGCTGTGCCGGTAAGTCTAACTGGCAGAGGAATCTATTTAGAGTGCCATATTTTTTTTTATTAATTAAATATTCTGAGGCCATGTATATTATTAAAATATTATTTTAAGTGGAAGTACAACAATATGAATTTATCAGTAGCTATGTTTACATGGACACAAATATTCGGAATAAAGGGCTGATCGGGAAAAAAAAATGCTTCATGTAATCTCGTCAATTGGAAGATTCTGATCCGATCCGGCTCATTCGGAAAAAATTATATTCGGAACGAGAAGGGTGGTTTATGATGATCCTTATTCCGAACTGCGTCCATGTACACACTTACTCCGATCGCGACTTCCTGTTTGGGTAAAAGTACCCTCACTGCGCATGTGCACGGCTCATATCCTCCCGCTCTCTCTTCCTGTAACGCAGCAGCATTACGCATGACTGAGCCCATAGCTTGATCACGGAGAACAGTATAAACTAAAGTAGGGCTTTCAGAACCTGTGCAGATCCATTCTTTAAGAGTGCCGAGTTTAAATACCAGGGAAAAGCGCGGAAGTGCAGCCACATTGGCGTTTGTTTACAGTACGAGCGGAAGTACAACCTCTTCTTCTGTGGTTATTTTAGGGACATTAGACGAATCAGCGCATGTCAAAATGTAGTTATTCTGATTAAAGCCTGGTGCATATATACTGACCTCATGATCGTATTATTTGATTTAGCGTCCATATAAACAGTGGATTTGGAATTTCCAATCCCTGAAATTTTTAATCTGATCAAGAAGTTTTGCGCATGTAAACATAGCTAGTGTTTTCTCTCACCCCGAATCTGAGCAGCTCACACCAAAACTATCTACAGTAGTTGATAAAAAGAACTACAGGGAAGAGGAGGACTATGAATTGGGGATTTTGTTGTTAACTGTCCCTGTCAGAAAGAAAACCCAACATGTGCTCTACATCTTAATTCATCCCTTTAAAAGTTTTAAAAGTACTCAAATTATAAAAAACTTGATTCTGAATATCATCACAGCAACGTCGCTTACGAGAGCCTGCAGCTCTGCCACGATGTTGGATGCAGTGGCGTTGGGTGAGTCGCACTCCTGAGGCTCTGTGAACGGCCTGCCGGCCATGTTGATGAGCCAAGCGGCAATGATGCTGAACATGTAGAACTGCTCACCTGGATTGGAGGGCAAGACCACTGGGGTGAGGAGCTCTCAACCAAACACGAGAGCAGCTGGTGTACACCTCGTCAACTCCTGCAAGGCTGTCTGATACGTCCTCGGGACCAACGGCAAGTGCAGGTCCCAGGTCTGGAACTTCATATGCCTCAGGCTACTTTGTGAAATATACCATGGCAACCAGAATATAACGGTTACCCCGGTTGGTGGTAGGGAAGGGACCCAAGATGTCCACTGCTACTTGTTCCATGGTGCCTCCCACTTGGTACTGCTGCAAGGGAGCATGTGAGTGATAAGATGGACATTTCTGGGCAATGCAAGTATCACACTGATGGACGAAGAGCTCTACATCTACAAATCTACAAATGGCCTGAACCCACCAAGCCGTGGACGAGCTGGAGCACTGTCGGACGTAGGTGGTGGCACCAGGAGTTGGAAGATGACTGTCAATCCCTGGGGACTGCCAACGATGGTAAAGTAGTCCATTGCAGCAGGCGAGGCTTGCCCACTGGGAGTAGAGGGCCTTGGTCTCAGGGTCAAGAGCTAACACCTCCATCCACGCTGGTCTCTGGCCTGCCCCACCCAGGCTTGGACTCGGGAAAGGACAGTCTTGGCTCTGGGAACGCCGAAGAACTTACCCATCAAGACCCTCGTGGCCATGACCGTCCACCGTGTTTGCTGATCCTGACCTGCCGATACCACTCGATGAGGTGTTCTGAGGTGCCGCCACCATCGGTGCTGCAGCATCCCACTCTGCCTCACGCAAGCAGTAACGGTATTCGTCTTCCTCACAGGGACAGCGGGACAGGGAATCAGTGTTGCCGTTGAGACGGCCAGCGCGGTGGCGAAATCTCATAATCATATTCCTGCAATGTCTCTAGCCAATGGGCCAGCTTCCCCTCTGGATCTTTGAAGTTGAGGAGCCAGGTCTGGGAGGCATGGTCAGTACGCAGCAGGAACTGCTGGCCATAGAGGTATAGACAGAAGTGGCGAAGACTGGAGACGATTGATAACGGCTCCCGCCAGGTGACGCAGTATTTCGTTCCTGGTCAATTGAAGGAGCTGCTGAAGTAGGCCACAACCTGCTCTCCCCGATCCCCCTCTTGGGACAGAACTGCCCCAAGACCTTCACCGCTGGCATCAGTGTCAACAATAAAAGGACGCTGGGGGTCAGGATATGCCAGCTAAGGAGCCCTGACAAGGGCTGACTGTAGCCTTACAAATGCCTGGCTGCAGTCCTCACTCCACTGGAACACCTGCCCCTTATGGGTGAGCTGATGCAAGGGACTGGCAATGGTTACGAAGTCTCTGATGTAACGCCGATAGTAGGAAGCCAGACCCAGAAAGCTCTCTGATGTTCTGTTGGATCAGCCAGTCTCTCACCGCTGCAATGTTCGCTGGATCAGTAGATACCCCTGCAGCACTAAACACGTGACCTGGGAACGCAGTCTCTCAGCATAAGAGGTGGCACTTCTTTGGGTGGAGTCAGGGGCGTGCCCGGTGGATGGCTTGAGACACATCCTGCAGGTTGGCCAGAGCATCCTCGAAACTAGCAGTGTGAACCAGGAGATTGTCCAAGTACACAACGAAGCTAGTCTGGGGAATATCAGCCAAGACCCTCTCCATCAGGCGCTTGAAGGTGGCTGGTGTTGCAGAGGCCGAACGGCATCATCCTAATCTGCCATAATCCCTGGCCAAAAGTGAATGCAGTTTTAGGCCTTGCCTCTGGAGCCAATTCCTCCTGCCAGTAATTGCTGCAGAGGTCTAGGGAGCTGAACCAGCTGGAACCAGCAATGAAGTCGAGGGCGTCATCAATCCTGGGCAAGGGGTGGGAGTCCTTGCAGGTAACATCATTGAGGCGGCGGTAATCAACCCAAGGCTGCCACAAGAGGTTTTTCTTCCTCACCATGACTATAGGGGACGCCCAGGGGCTGGGAGGATGGCACGATGAAACCCGCTGCTGCCATGTCCTATATCTTCTCCTCAGTTGCAGCCCGCTTGACGAATGGCATGGGTCTGGGGCGGAGTGGAATCGGCAGGGCATCCCCAGTGTCAGTATGGTGCTGCACCAGATTGGCGCGGATGCAGTCCTTGTCGCTGACAGCAAAGATGTCAGTAAACCCGTTTAGGAGCTCTTATAGCAGATGCTGATGATCTGACTGCAGTCCCCCACAGCTGCGACAATACAAGTCCTCAATAGCCTGTTGTGTCTCCATGGAGGGAACTGGTGGCGCGGAGGAACATTCCCGGCTGCTTGTGGCTCCAATGCAGTACGGCTATCCATGAGCTATCAGCGGAGCGAGGTCCCCACTAGACACAACTGGGATGGAGGGAACCTGGCCAACTGAGGACTTGAGGCACCCGTCATCACTTGAAGTATGGAGGGCTACGGCTACCAAACTCAGGTATAGTATCGCTCTGGAAACATCCACCACAGCCTCCCACTCAGACAGCAGGTCCAGACCGATAATGCAGGAGTCCTGGATCCCAGCCAGCCAGAACCGGTGGTTGGTGGTACGGCTAGCTACAGTCACCTGGAGGACCTTCACTCCCCGCATTCTGCTGCGCTGACCCGTCACCGAGGTAATGAACTTCTTTGTCGCTGCCCATCCTCGGTCTTAGCAGATCCATCCCAGGTAGCATCCTAGGCCGGACTAGGGAGATAGTGGATCCTGTATCGACAAGGGCTCTGCTGCTAACACCATTGATTTCACAGTCTAGGTACAGTCCAGTAGTGTGGCCCTGACGACATACTCGCCGTGGTGTGGAGGGGGATAAAGTCACTGGGGTGGCAGTTTCCCAGTTCAGTGTCAATGTGGGGGTTAAAATGCCGTGGGAACACCCCCTGGATTGCTGGCCAGTTAAGTTGCTCCTCTGGCTGAAGGTCAGTCAAGATCTGTAGCGCTTTGCCTTCCAGTGAGAGGGCCACATGCACCCCCACTTCCTCTACTGACCAGCCATTAACTTTCACTGCTAGCTGCGTCTGTATGATGTATGTCTCAGGTGGCTCTTCCCCATTGAAGTGAGGGTGGGAGACGGGGCATACCACCGCCGGCCATCAGGAATGGAGGAAGGGCAGTTGCAGCGAGGCGAGGGACGTAGTCATTCAGGGCCAATGTCGTGACCTGTAGCTCGGCTATCCGCTGGCTCTTCTGCTTGCAAGCCCTCTCCGCTGATTGGACGCCGCTGGACCCGTTTGGTAGCTTGCTCAATGCGTCGTCACATCTCACCGGCGTTAAATGGTGCATTTTCAGCCGTGCTCCCTCTAAAGCTTTTAGACGTGCAATGAGCGCATATTTCTGTCCGATTGTGGCAGTTACTTTGAATCCCTCTTCTGACACCAATCTAGCACTCTTGAGTGTGAGTGAAGTAATAACCAGCTGTTAGGTGCAGGAAGTGCATTTATTTTGACAAAGATCTCTCAAGTTCTTAAAAGCGTGTACAGCAGTGACCACAATGTTTGTCCCACTCACTACAGTCCCGGTGACATTGCTAACATGTGCAACTTGAACCTAGAGTGTTATGCCCCCACTTTCGCCATACATATACACTCACAAAAACCATGCAAACAGCATAAACCCCACACCCCTGAACACAGACCACCCTCAATGCATTGCACAAACACATACCCACAGCACACTAATATATTGTATAGTATGATGTAGTACGGAAAGTATTTATAGATATGAATACATTTTTATTCATGTATCAAGATGCATTTCTTGACTAATATATATTTCTGGATTAAAACAGTGTTCGTTCAGAGGGGAAAAACACACACCTGAGCAGCAGGTTACATTATGCTGTAGCTACACGGTCTGATAGTCGTCGGGATGTGGGACAAGTAAGAAATATGAATTTCTTATGCAGCTGTGGGATCTTCTTAGTGGTCATTTATTTTTTCATTTACCTTTATTTCAAACATGTGAGAGGAAAACCAATATATAAATGAGCCAAATAAAGTAACTGAACAAAAAGGAGCAGCAAGAAGTATAAATTTATTTAATCCTACCCTATCTACTCAACTCAATAATAAATAGACCTAATAATATATTAACTTGTTATAATCAAATGTTTAGACCTACTGACCAATAGATACACACTCATGAAAGTGTAAATTCTACATTTGTACATGTTCACGTATACACACACATACAGTACATAGGCCTACGTGCACTTGCATATCCAAGAATCATATCTTAGTGTTTAAGTTGAAGGCAACTGGATATTTCAAGATGTTTCACCTCTTATCCAAGAGGCTTCTTCAGTTCTAAGTTTCTGGTAGGGAGTCCCCAGTATTTAACTTTATGGAGGATCATTCATACCTAAGGGAGTGGACAGTGCCCAGCCCCCAATCTGTGTGTCACAGATTTCCCGACCCAACAGTTGGGTTGTCACTCGCCAGTCATCATGTGAGTCGTTGGTATCACATGAGCCAGGGTGTGAACGGTGGCTAGGTTTTCTGGGGAGGGATTTCAAAACTGAATTGTATGTGGCAGACAATTGATGTTTAAGGCGTCCTCCTCTGTTAAATGATGGCTGTTCCTGCTTGACATAGATTGCCTCCTTCACTCCTCTCTCAAACCACCTATCCTCCCTGTCCAACACATGCACATTATCATCCCCAAAGGATTTCTCTTCTCCTTTTCAATGCAGTTGGACTGCTGTGTTCTGGTCGGAGGAGCTGGTTCTTCCGTGTTGAGCCATGTGTTTGTGGAGAGGTTTCGATCTCCCCGATGTAAAAATCTGTGCACTCCTCACTGCACTGGACTGCATAAACAACATTGCTAAGTTTGTGTCTGGGGTAGTTTCTGTGTCAGGGTGTTTTAGGGTCTGAAGTGAACTGGAATGTTATGTTTATCATTGTCACTGGAGGTTTGGGCGGGGGTTAGGAACATTACTGGCATGAAAAGAGCCACAGGAGCTGCGGAGGGGACTAGAGAACGTGCAAACAAGCTAAACCTGTTTTTTAACTGATTTGAATCACCAGCATAGACCAGGCCCACCTCCACTCCCTCCGATACCCCATCCCCCACCCACACCTGTGCTACCCCACTCCTCGTAGCTCCTCAGGACTGAGGCTTGGCAGCCACTTCACTCCCCCCCCCAAAAGAACAGTCTCCCTCCCCCCCTTCCCTTACCACCGGGGGTGGCAGTCTGACACCGAGCAGGGTGGACAGTCATCCCTCCTCCACACCTCTGCTTCACAGAGCTTATACGCAAATGGATAGGCCGCAAAGCACAGTGAGAGTCATGTTCTTTGACTTCTCCAGTGCCTTTGACACCGTACAGCCAGCCCACCTGGCTGAGAAGCTCTCAGTGATGCAGGTGGACCAGGACCTGGTGGCATGGATAACAGACTACCTCACAGACAGGATGCAGTATGTCAGGCTGCAAGGCTGCTTGTCAGACGTGGTGACAAGCAGCACTGGAACACCCCAGGGAACAGTTGCCGTTCTTGTTCACCCTCTACACCTCCGACTTCTGCTTCAACTCTGGGACATGCCACCTGCAGAAGTTACTCTGATGACTCCTCCATTGTTGGCTGCATTACAGACAACAAGGAGGATGAGTACAGAGACCTAATCAGCACACCTGTTTTCATAAATGGGGAGGAGGTGGAGATGGTGGACACCTACAAGTTCCTTGGAGTGCACCTAAATAACAAACTGGACTGGTCAAGCAACACCGAGGCCCTCTACAGGAAAGGACAGAGCAGACTGTTCTTCGTGAGGAGACTCACGTCCTTTAACATGGACACCAGGCTGCTATGGATGTTCTACCACTCTGTAGTGGCCAGTGTCATCTTCTTTGCTGCTGTGTGTTGGGGAGGCGGCATCGGGAGCGGTGGTGCAAACAAACTGAACAAGCTTGTGAGGAAAGCCAGCTCTGTGGTGGGGATAGAGCTGGACAGTGTGGAGGTAGTGACCGAGAGGAGGATGAGAGGAAAGCTGAAGGCTATCATGGATTCATCCTCTCATCCTCTATACGCCGAGCTGCGGAAACTCAGGAGCACCTTTAGCTACAGACTCATACAGCCAAGGGCCTCAAAGCGCTTGGGGAGCTCCTTCATTCCATCTGTCATCAGACTGCACAACAGCACAGCTCCCAACTCCTCCCAGCACCACCCAGCACCTCCCAATACCACCCACTACACAGATTAAGGACTCAATTCATATACCGCTCTAGGATAATAAACCCTAATACTGTACATGTCCAACTGTTTATATATATAGAATTCCTCACTATTCGCTATGTAAACTTCATGATACACTCCATTTATCTATTTATAAAACTCAGGAACATTGCACTTTATACACAGTGGCCAGATTGTACATAATACTTAGTATATTTTTAATTCTAGTATTTTAGTTTTTATTTATCCCTTTGCACTGCTACTTTCACTTCTGTACGGCTGTGTCAACCTGAATTTCTCCCAAGGGGGATCAATAAAGTTACATCTTGATCTTTGGAGAAAATTCTTCTAAATTTCTCTGACACCCCTGCCACACAAGGAATGATAATGTTGTTGCGTTTGTTCCTCTTCCTCTTCCCTCCGTCCTTCTCAAGGTGTACTGCAAAATCCAGGAAAGGCAGCCTGTTCCCTTTCATATCCTCCCTTGTGAACTGTCTACTGAGTTGAGGTGTTCCGTGAAAGCTTCTACCTTTTGGTTTTTGATTTTGACCCAGGTGTTGTCCACATATCTGAACCAATGTCTTGGTGTTGTTCCTTTGAAAGAGCTCAGTGCCCTGCTTTCCACTTCTTCCATGTAGAGGTTGACCTCAATAGTAAACACTGGGGAGCCCATGGCATGGCCGTGCTTCTGTCTGTAGAATTCCTTGTTGTATTTGAAGTAGGTGGTGGATAGGCACAGGTCCAGCAAATTACAAATCTGATCCGGGGTGAAGTTGGTTTATAGGTCCAAAGTACTGCCTTGCATGTATCGTTTCCAGACAGTTTCCCCTGCTTTTGATGTGGGTATGCACGTGAAGAGTGAGGTGACATCATAGGAGACCATGGTTTTCTCTGGTGTCAGCCTGAGATCCAGAACTTTACTGGTATCATTGTTAGAATTCTGGATGTCGTATGGAGTCTTGCCAACAAGAGGTGCAAGTATTATTGTGAGATGTTTGGTGATGTTATAAGTTACTGGGGTGATGCTGCTGACAATGGGTCTTAACGGTGTACCTTCTTTGTGAATCTTGAGAAGGCCATATATGCATGGTTTGCAAACTCCCAGATACAGTTTATAGTAAGTGGGACGGTTGATGACTCCTTCCTTCTCTAGTTGTTGTAGGCAGTTGATGACCTTTTTCTTTTCAATGTTTCGTATGTGTTGTCATCACTGAGCAAGGTGGTGATCTTTGAGTGGTAATATGATTTGTTGAGCTCCATTGTACATTTACCCTTGCCCGCAAGAAGAATAGTGATGCTGTTGTCTTTGTTGTGTGAGGTTATAGCTTGTCCCTGCCAGCCTACGTCTGAACGCTAACATTAAGGGCCACAGAGCTGGACAGATACTTCAGAGAGCACAGAACCAACAACTTAGCAAAAGGATCAGACAGATCAATTTTACTAGGAGGGACCAGTCTCTCCGGAAATTGATGACACTTCTACCAGCCACTTTCATGGGAGAGGTTAACAATTTTATCACAAAGGCACAGGGAACGCAATACGTCAAGGGCAAGGAACAACAGACCAAAACATTCCTTGTACTCCAGGCCAAAGCCTAGAATACCAGGAGGACACTGGAACCATCTGACCACAAGCAGGAGGACAAAATATCGACAGACAGAAAGGATAAGTGGGTTAAAAACTTATCTAACAGAGACCTCACCCAGCCAGAAAAGAACGTATTAGCCAAGGGACTTAACTTTGCCATCTCTCCACAACAGCTTTCTATAGTGGATCTCATCACAGCCACAGAATCAGCCATAAGGTCTAACAACCTTGTATTAGCTGAAGCTGAACAACTCAGGATGAAGGTATCTTAAAGATTGGAGAGAGGAAAGCCATAACCTCACTTAACAAAGACAACAGCATCACTATTCTTCTGGCGGGCAAGGGTAGATGTACAGTGGAGCTCAACAAATCAGATTACCACTCAAGATCACCACCTTGCTCAGTGATGAGAACACATACGAAACACTGAAGCAAAACCCCACCAGTGGCTACAAGAAAAATTTCATTAACTGCCTACAACAACTTGAAAAGGAAGGAGTCATCAACCATCCCACTTACTATAGATTGTATCCGGGTGATTGCAAACCATGCATATATGGCCTTCCAATTCACAAAGAAGGCACTACGTTAAGACCCATTGTCATGTGTTGTTCCTTTGAAAGAGCTCAGTGCCCTGCTTTCCACTTCTTCCATGTAGAGGTTGACCTCAATAGTAAACACTGGGGAGCCCATGGCATGGCCGTGCTTCTGTCTGTAGAATTCCTTGTTGTATTTGAAGTAGGTGGTGGATAGGCACAGGTCCAGCAAATTACAAATCTGATCCGGGGTGAAGTTGGTTTATAGGTCCAAAGTACTGCCTTGCATGTATCGTTTCCAGACAGTTTCCCCTGCTTTTGATGTGGGTATGCACGTGAAGAGTGAGGTGACATCATAGGAGACCATGGTTTTCTCTGGTGTCAGCCTGAGATCCAGAACTTTACTGGTATCATTGTTAGAATTCTGGATGTCGTATGGAGTCTTGCCAACAAGAGGTGCAAGTATTATTGTGAGATGTTTGGTGATGTTATAAGTTACTGGGGTGATGCTGCTGACAATGGGTCTTAACGGTGTACCTTCTTTGTGAATCTTGAGAAGGCCATATATGCATGGTTTGCAAACTCCCAGATACAGTTTATAGTAAGTGGGACGGTTGATGACTCCTTCCTTCTCTAGTTGTTGTAGGCAGTTGATGACCTTTTTCTTTTCAATGTTTCGTATGTGTTGTCATCACTGAGCAAGGTGGTGATCTTTGAGTGGTAATATGATTTGTTGAGCTCCATTGTACATTTACCCTTGCCCGCAAGAAGAATAGTGATGCTGTTGTCTTTGTTGTGTGAGGTTATAGCTTGTCCCTGCCAGCCTACGTCTGAACGCTAACATTAAGGGCCACAGAGCTGGACAGATACTTCAGAGAGCACAGAACCAACAACTTAGCAAAAGGATCAGACAGATCAATTTTACTAGGAGGGACCAGTCTCTCCGGAAATTGATGACACTTCTACCAGCCACTTTCATGGGAGAGGTTAACAATTTTATCACAAAGGCACAGGGAACGCAATACGTCAAGGGCAAGGAACAACAGACCAAAACATTCCTTGTACTCCAGGCCAAAGCCTAGAATACCAGGAGGACACTGGAACCATCTGACCACAAGCAGGAGGACAAAATATCGACAGACAGAAAGGATAAGTGGGTTAAAAACTTATCTAACAGAGACCTCACCCAGCCAGAAAAGAACGTATTAGCCAAGGGACTTAACTTTGCCATCTCTCCACAACAGCTTTCTATAGTGGATCTCATCACAGCCACAGAATCAGCCATAAGGTCTAACAACCTTGTATTAGCTGAAGCTGAACAACTCAGGATGAAGGTATCTTAAAGATTGGAGAGAGGAAAGCCATAACCTCACTTAACAAAGACAACAGCATCACTATTCTTCTGGCGGGCAAGGGTAGATGTACAGTGGAGCTCAACAAATCAGATTACCACTCAAGATCACCACCTTGCTCAGTGATGAGAACACATACGAAACACTGAAGCAAAACCCCACCAGTGGCTACAAGAAAAATTTCATTAACTGCCTACAACAACTTGAAAAGGAAGGAGTCATCAACCATCCCACTTACTATAGATTGTATCCGGGTGATTGCAAACCATGCATATATGGCCTTCCAATTCACAAAGAAGGCACTACGTTAAGACCCATTGTCATCAGCATAAACTCAGTAACTTATAACATCACCAAACATCTCACAACAATACTTGCAACTCTTGTTGGCAAGACTCCATACGACATCCAGAATTCTAACAATGATACCAGTAAAGTTTTGGATCTCAGGCTGACACCAGAGGAAACCATGGTCTCCTATGATGTCACCTCACTCTTCACGTGCATACCCACATCCGAAGCAGGGGAAACTGTCTGGAAACGATTCATGCAAGACAGTACTTCGGACTGTTAGAATTGGCTAAGTATATAGCATGCTTTTCATTGTATTAACCTATGTGTTTTACCCCGTAATTCTCCATTGAGCCGAGGTTCCTGTCTTGCACTGAATCTAGGGTAAAGCTCATATTTATAGAGCAGCTTGACCATTTGGAATCAGCTCTGCATAACAGAAAAACAAGTGCCAGACCTAACTTCTCTATCTTGTCAGCGAGACACGTCCAGTCAACACTCACACATGTTGTATAATACATTCCAAGGACAAGGCGTGGACAGTGGTTGGCCTGTCCATGTCCGGGTAACTGGCCAATTGTACTCGGTTACGTTAAAGTCCAACGTCTGTACGGGGCAGGGCCCAGCCCAAGAAGGTAAATGTACAATGTTTCTAACAATCGGGGCTCGATCTGACTAAGATCCTGCGAGAGCTCCGTCACTCCGAGCCCTGCGCTGCCATACTTAAATGTGACCAGAAAATAAAGATTATATCTGAAGACTTAAGAATACTCCGGTTTGTTCTTGGGCTTCCAACAAAAGAATCGGGTTAACAGGACCTAAGACCCAATTTATCAATTGTCTGCCACATACAATTCAGCTTTGAAATCCCTCCCCAGAAATCTTAGCCACCGTTCACACCTTGGCTCATGTGATACCAACGACTCACGTAATGACTGTGGGGAGTGACAACCCAACTGTTGGGTGGGGAGATCTGTGACACACAGATTGGGGGCGGGGCACAGGTATGAATGATCCTCCACAAGGTTAAATACTGGAGACTCCCTAGAAACTCAGAACTGAAGAAGCCACTTGGATAAGAGGCAAAATGTCTTGGAAGAAACTACAAGAAGTCCAGTTGACTTCAACTTAAACACTAAGACTACCATGGCCCAGATGAATGAGAATCTTCACAGACACAAGAATTATGTCCTTATTCCTCTTTTTAAATCTAGTTTATGGACACTGAACATGGCTTATTTCCTGGTAGCCTAGTAGGCTGGAGCCTATCTCAGCATCTTCGGGCGAAGGCGGGGTACACTCTGGACAAGTTGCCAGTTCATCGCAGGGCTGATATATAGAGCCAAACAACCATCCACACTCACACCTATGGGCAATTTAGAGTGACCAATTAACCTAATCCCCAGTTTGCATGTTTTTGGACTGTGGGAGGAAGCAGGAGAAAACCCATGCAGGCACAGTGAGTACATGCAAATTCCACACAGAAAGGCCCTGACCCGGGAATTGAACCCAGGACCTTCTGGCTGTGAAGGCGCTAGCCATTGCACCACTGTGCCGCCCATTCCCACTTCAATGTAACTAGAAATTGATTATTTTACAGTTACATACATAATGCATTTTTTTGTTTGTGATTACACACTAACTTTAACACAGTTATGGAGATTTTATTACGTGTTTGTAAATAGATAATCCTAAATTCTACACACTGGACCTTTAATATAATGTCTTGCACCAAATGCTTCCCCTACAGTTGTGCAGGACCTAGGTGGGCATTGCCCAGCCTTTCCTCCTATTTCCACTCCAAGTCAAATGAAATATTAGTATGTTGGGAGAAATCCAGATCCCACCCGGACCAACTTCAAACACAGATATAGCTCAAAAAGGATTTCTTTCCAAGCATGTTGAGCACCTTATATCAGTGAAAACTGTAGTAGTTGAGTTTTCTGAATGCATTTTCACTTGTTTGAGTTGCTTTGAAATCCTCCTTGGTCAAAATGATACTGGTGCATACACGAGGTTAAGACTTTTTGTTTTATTTGGTGTTTCAAGGTGAAAACATGGAAAAAATAACTCAACAGAAACATTCCAGTCGTTTCTTCTCATTGTCTCCGTTCCTTTTGGAATTTTTTAATTCGAGTGACTTGAGATATCCAATCAAAACATGCAGAACAGCATTCATTCACACTAATGATGGAGCCTCCACCTTAGACACAGAGACCTTGGCAGAACACACTCTCATCTGTGTGGCTTCACAAATGTGTTGTCAGAAGTAAACTCTACTGCATCTCAAGTTCCCTCCTGACAGTGTATAGATGTCATTTGTTTTGCTTCCTTCTGTTAATTAGTTTTACAAAAAAAAAAAAAAAAAAAGATTCATCTAGGTCATTGAGGATTTTACTTTTGCAGTTCATCATGTTTGGAAGTATTGTGTTTCTGCTTCTATAGAAGATGCCATGCATTTGGAATAATAAGTTGTGTCTAAATAAAGTGCCCACAAATGTGTGTCTTTCAGACTTTCAATCAAGCTAAAGGGCTTACTTCCTTTGGGCCCTTGAAATCGTACAGCAAAAACTGGTTTAGGAATACGCACCATGTAATGACATAACATAATGAAGGCTGTCATGTGAACCTTGCCTTACTGATCTTGTGGTCTTGAGGAGCAATTGTGTCAAATTGCCCAATAACCCTACAGTAAATGAGGCCATACCTTTAGAGGACTGATGATGCTCTTGCTCTGAAATGGGACATAGCTTTGTTACAAGAAGGATGGTGTTCTATATTGTTCTTATTGTCAATAAACGCCACATAAAGACCAAAATCAATTAATTTTAGGTCTTTTTGAAAAGGCTAATTTAAACAGTTTATCTTTCAAAAAATAGAAAGAAGGTTATCTCCTCGATACAGTGCAAATCATATTTTCAAGTTCAGAAATGTCCTAAAACAGCTGGACACTTTCAATCAAACTTTGCTTAAAACAGGAGAACAGTGAATTTGGCAAGGACAATCAGTGATGGATGAATACAAATTTGGTTTTCAAGTGGATATTAGATATATTTTTAATAAATAAAAAAAAAAAAAAAAATCATGCTTAGGATAGTCAGTAGACAATGCATACAAGTAGGTTAAATTCTTCAAATGTGTTAAATTATCCGCACATTGGATTTGCTGACAGAAATAAAATTATAGAATATTACCAACCTTATCATTTAATAAGATTGTTAGCGGTTAGATAGTCAAAGTAGCCACTATGGCTAAACAGACACAAGAGGGCACTATCTGCTAAAACATAATAATCAAAACATTCCAAGGCAACAACATGAATCTACTAGCCCCTCAGTTAAGACTGGTAGATCATTTCATGCTGGGAGGTACAGTGCAAAATGGCTCCAAAGATGGAGAAAAATAAGACAAAGGAAACCAAGATTGAGTCAAAACAGAGATTCATGCAGCAAAATGCTCTGGACATCCTAGTAAAATAGGCTAAACTAGGGGCTTAATGATGTAGTAACAACTCACAAAACTAACTGGCAAGAAATTGGCAAGTCAGCCTTACTGCCAGCTGGGAAAAATTTGGGTGACAATTTTACTGATTTAGCGTTTTTTAGGATGCCCCGATATTAAAATTCTGGGTGGATACCAATTTAAATGTAGAATAACAATTTGGAAAATAACCAATACCCTTAAATAAAGCATTTTTTGTAGTAGTAGTAGCATGGTAGTGCACAAAAACATCACAAACTCATGTTAACCAAGTCAGAGGTGGTCTTTAAAGTTGCAGCCAAGTGTAGGACAGCAGATGTAGCCAGTGCAAAATTAATGTGAAACAACAGATTATTATCAGTCACTTGTATTGATGCTACCTCATTTGCCGATAATCATTATCGCCCTTTATCGTCGGTATCGGTCAAATTCATCTTGAGCTGATATATCAATGCAATCCTTGTATTTATCATCTGATGGCTCATTACTCTGGCCCATTAAGTTATAAAGAGTAAATGATGATACTGATGTTAGTAACAGTCCCAAGTGATGTTATAAATGATGAAAGTTCGAAGCAGTGTAGAACAAAAACTGTCGTTTAACTGAAAGTGACATCAGTGACATCATGCTAATCAGTCAGGCATATGCTGATGCTAGTTGATGATGCTACCTGATGTCAGACATAATAGTTCTACTGAGATTGTTAGCTGTCTGTCTAGTTCAGTTGCAAGCTAGAGAGCATGGACAGTAGTTTTAGAAGACTTATTGTATATTTATTGTATTGTGTCATAACTAAAGTCCATGCCTTCAGTGGGATGGTTTATTTTCTGAGATAAAAGTGCAAACAGCTAAGCTATGGCAGCTTCCTTCGATTTTTGATTTTTTTTTTTTTTCAATTCACTCTCTGGGTCTTTGTTCCCTCAAAGATCAGCACTGTGATGACACCGCTGGCTAATGGACAGCTAACTTACAGGACTAGCCCTGTAAGCTAGTGCACTGAATGTGCCATTGCCACTGAAATGCATTGAATTGTGGCTACTTAATGCTGTAGTGGTGCTTTACATTTTTGATGCAATTAAATTATTAAAGTAGTTTAATTCTAAATTTCAAAATTTATGGGACTCATATTGTTGTTGAATTTTGGATGGTAAGACAGTGTTTGCGCTTTCTCACACATACCAGATTGGACTGGAGGTACAGGGTATGTGGCTGACTGTATTTTTGTTGGTGTGTTTTGTCACTTGCGGTGAAAACAGACAGTTACAGCGTGCAAGGACAGAATTAAGGTTTTGGTGTAACTGGTTCCCTGGTTTCCCTTTAAACTTGACAGCAGCATAGGTTTCAGTATGGCTGGATGGCTGAGGGGTGAGCAAGGACAACCCAAACCTCATGGGACTAAGAAAGTAAAAGGCACTTCAAAAAATTGTAACAAATTCCAGAGTTACTAGATAGAATATATATGTAGATAAGTATATATACTGTATGTATACAC
>KV751383.1:206873-224054 GCA_001698575.1 Mola mola | reverse complement strand
TTTGCATTAAGAAAAAAACACATTATATACAGTATATATATATATATATATATGCTGTATATAAAAATATATATGTAACCTTTGTTGATCAGAGCTGGCAATAATAGGACCTTAAAAAAGGCAGGTTATAGATGTGATAAAGCGCATTGTGGGTTTTTGGGCTTGTTTAAGTTTTTCTGAGGGCAAAACTCGTGGCAATAGGTTTCAGTTGCTGTGCACAAACTGAAGAGTTGCATAGATAAGAAAACAATGCATTCCTAGTCACTCAGTTTTGACCATTAAAAGTTATACATAAGGAAAAAATGATCAAATACAACTTAAAATGTGAAGACAGTGTGCTCCTATCTAAATTGATAGTAGATTGCTTTCATGTCTTTGAAGCAAAAAAAGGCAGTATTCTTCCTCTCATTATTTAAGAAGTAAGGATCATTTAAAAGTCAGCAGCTCAATTGTTGCGCAGAACACGATGGAATGGCAAGTGTGTAAATAGACTGCATAAGCAGTGAAAGTGTACAGGAAGATGACAGCTGGCACAGCTGACTATGTTGGCCCTACAGTTCAGTGTCCTGGTACTGGTAGGAATTTGTGGTGTAGTATCCTGGCACAGTCTCCCCCTCTGCCTCCTCCTTGCTGGGGTATAGGTGAACTCCCTCCTTGGAGGACTGAAGAGCCTTGGGTTCAGGAAAGGTACTTGAGCTAGAAAGACAAAGACGACACAAGCTAGACTGAGTCCTGTCCCACTTCCAATCTGGCTTGTGTTTCACTATGTATTTGTTTGCTGACAATTTGGCAAAGTCAATCCATTGCGTTGGTGCAGGCACACATATCAATAATTGTTGAATTGATTGCAATGAAATGATAAACAGTCATTCAACTCCTGATGGATTTTCATGATTTTGTTTTCTGGATATACGAGGTTTATTGAAGATAATTGACTTGCCATTACAGGGTCAACAGTTTGACAGCTGAAAGATGGATCAGTACACAATTTTGTGCATTCAAAGTTTTCAAACAAATGACTTATGTGGTGCCTGACATTTCTTCATGTACTAATAATATAAGAGCCAATATTTTTTTTTTTTTAAGTGGAATAACTTGACTGTTGGAATAACTGATGTAAAAGAGTGATGGTTGCTATATTAAACAACACTGGTTACCAGTACCCACACTGTCACCAAGTCAACCAGGGCCAAATATTAAGTACAAAAAAATCTAAATACATTGTACAGCATGTGACATAATAATATGTTAGCATTCTGTCTTGATTAATGTTAATTGTCTTTACAACCCTGTTTCCAAAAAAGATAGGACACTATGTGGAATCTAAATAGCTAATATAATAATACATCATATCAAATGCTGTGAATGAAAAGTTTCATTGTGTTTGAAAATTATATATTAATTGAGATTTTAATAAAAGCAACACTTTCCTAAAAGATTGGGACAGGATTGTTTTCATCACTCTATTGCGTCATCCTTTCTTTTAACAACACTGTAATTGCTTGGGAACTGAGTAGACCAATTGCTGTCATTTTGAAAGTATTTTCCCATTTTTCCTTGATGTGGGATTTGAGCTGCTTAACAGTTTGGAGTCTCTTTTGACATAAATTACGTTTCATTGTGCACCTAAAATTTCAAATAGGTGACCAGTCGGAACAGCAGGCAAGCCAGTTTTCGAAAATAAGCAAGGCCATCTCTAAAAAAAGACCTCATCTATCAGCATATTTTGCTGCAAGATTGGTATATACTGTTCAGCATTAATGGTGCCTTTTCAAATGTGCAGTCTACCCATGATGTCAGCAGATATCAAACTACATTTCCCGTCACTGATGTTGAGTAATCACCAACGCAACCATGCAGAGAGAGTGTTCAAAATTATAGTCCCTCTATCATTTAACATTGGCAGTTGTTCATTTCTGGTAAGTGTATGCCAGATCCTCCCATTACTGTAAGTATTACCTGTATTAC
This sequence comes from Mola mola, assembly GCA_001698575.1. Classification (NCBI taxonomy): domain Eukaryota; kingdom Metazoa; phylum Chordata; class Actinopteri; order Tetraodontiformes; family Molidae; genus Mola; species Mola mola. The sequence goes on along the minus strand of KV751383.1, from coordinate 222,086 downwards.
CTGTATGTATTTGTATTATATTGATTAACATTACTTTTCATAAGGGCTTAAAATATTTGTCTACTTATATCAGACTGTTATAAGACATTATTCAATGGATTTTTACAGTGTGTCAAGATTTCCATCTGCAATATGTGATATCATGTATTTTTCCATCACTGACAAAAATAATGTGCCCAACTTAATTGGTCAGCATTTGGTTCTTCTGTAAGTGTGCGCCCCACTGTGAAACAAATCATTTTATTGTGCAAGAAAATAATTTGTCATTACCATACTAATTTGATTTCACTTCTTGACAAATGTGCAGGTTACCAATTATGTCATTTGCACTAATGGGTCCCTTGACTTTTCAATGATGTGTACTGTAGACAATTTAATCCCCAAATTGTTTGCAATTTTTCATTGAGAAACAATAATTGTTGCACAATTTGCCCGTCTTTAATGGAGTGGTGAACCCCATCTTTACTACAGTAAAACGCCGCCCTCTGGAAGGCTTTTTTAATATCCAATCATGTTACTAACCTATTGTCAGTTACCCTAACTAATTGAGAGATGTTCCACCCCATGTTGTCTTTTAGTATTTCACAACATGTTTAGTCTTTCATGCCCTCTGTTCCAACTTTTTGACACATGTTGCCCATCAAATTCAAAATGAGGATGTACTGCAACAACGAAATTTCTCAGTTTCAAAATCTGATGTGCTGTCTGTGTGTTATTTACAATTCAATATGGGGTTTCAATGTTTTACAAAATCATCACATTTAGAAAACACAGTCTAGACAGCATCCATCTCTTTTTGGAATGGGGTTGTACAATTCTCTTTCTGTAAAGTGTCACAAAACAAATACTCTCTTCTCCAGAAACATGGCCTGCGCTATCAGGCCCTGCGGTTAACATGTCGAAGTGTCCTTGAGCAAGACACTGAAGCCCAAATTGCTCCTGATGCTGCGCCATCAGTGTGTGATTGGTTAACGCTCCTGATGAGCAGGTGGCACCCTGCGAGGTAATCACTGCCACCTGTGTATGAATGTGTGTGAATGGGTGAATGCAAAACCTGTAGTGCAAAAGTGCTTTGAGTGGTCAACAATGACTAGAAAAGCGCTATATAAACACAGGACATATCAATGACATCCCATAAACTGGGGGTTAGTAAGCATTGCAGAGACACACTCACAGCAGACTTGGAAACAGTCGAAGGGCAGTAGTGAGCCTACCCGATAGGCTGTGGGCGACTGTGATCCAGTTTGGCTGTCTTCAGAGGAACAGCATAGATGTCTGGGTGCTTCTGAGAAATTTCCAACTGGAAGCACAGATTAATTAATTGAAACATGAACTTTCCCAGAAAGAAAAAAAAAATCCTTTTCCTCAATCTTCCTTTAGTAGCACTTCTGGCTTTGATAATTCACCCAAATTTAGACATATTATAATCTCTGCTGCTACTTTTAATTAACATTAAGTTTTGATAAAAACATTCAGTGTCACTAACTTTAACTCAAATTATAGGGAGGCAAAGAGAGAAAAAGTTTAAGTCTGTCTTTGTTGCTTTCCCTCATTTAGCAGGGCTAAATGCCAAGGTATCCAAATGCGTAAATTTGTGCAAAAATCTTGTTGATTTTTGACTTTTTTCAAAGCATGAACCAACCATTTTGTCAAGTCTACCTGCCAGTCTGTTTGCATCAGATACCTAACTACCGTGAAGAGTGTTCAAAATTATAGTCCCCTATCATTAAACACTGTTCATTTGTGCTAAGTGTATGCCAGATCCACCCCCTACTTTAACTTACAAAGTCCTGTATGTGTTGGTATTATATTATCTCTGGCTGTATGCAATTTCAACATTAACATTACCATTCTAAAAAAAAATTAATATTTCATGATGGCTTAAAATATTTCCCTGCTTGTATCAGACTGTTATAACACATTATTCAAGGGGTTGATTTTTTGATTGATGAAAAAACTTTAAATTATTAATTTTGAATTTAACAATACACCTCACCTAATCAAAGTTTTTACAGTGTCTCAAGAATCACTTCTTACACATCCTTTGTGCGCAACATATGTATAATTATTAACATGAGTTGAGGTGTCTATGTGGCTCTTACAGTACCTTGTAATTACATCCTGCTATCATGACTGCTATTTTAAAAAAAGGCAAACATCTGCAAAATACTATGAAAAAGATTGAAGTCCCTAACGTCTGACCAATGGGAAGATTGAGCAATGCCCACCCTGGCATTCTGTGCCTCCTGCACTTCCAGTATCCTTTGGGCTCGGGCGAAGTGATCCATCTTTTCAAAGGTCTTAATCTTCCCGAGGAATGACCTCATGGATGGATCCTCCACAGGGCTGTCCTCTGCTGCCTCTTCCAATCGTTTACAGGTCATCACTGACGCACTTGGCAGAGCTGCAGCTGAGTGAAACCCAGCCTCTGCCATGTTCATGAAGCTACTGAACTTGGGAGCAGGAGGTATTTGGGGTGCTGCTGGGGACCATAGTTTGCAAGAAGAGTTTAAATGGTGAGGTAGAGGTGGGGGCTGCGGGTTGGAAGAGGCACCTGAATGGGAGATGGGGGGCAGAGGATCATTGTTGCTGCTGCTGGGGCTGCTGCTGGAGGGAGAATCGTAACTTCGACTGGAACTAGCAGGTGGGAGGTGGTGTTGACGATGGTTTGGGTAGGGGGAGCCTGACACAAGGATGCGATCATCCCTCAGAGATAGTTTCACCTGAATAAGGAGGAGAAGAGTTAGCACCACAACAGATACTCATTCATGGCCTTTGTGGGCAATTCTGGGTTCGGTATCTTGCCCAAGACCCATTCAACACACCAGCTGGATTGGATTTTAACTGCTAATCCTTTAATTAGGAAATGACCCATTCTACCTCGTGAGCTAGAGCCATGAAACAGAAAACATTCTGACTTTCAAACAGCTGCCACTAACTGCAAATATTACTGATGGCCGACTGAGCAAGAGGAAACTTCAAAAATAAAGATTCTAATTGCAGTGATCCCATACTTTTCTAAACTCTTATTGCTAATATATAGTTGTAATTGTTTTTTTTTTAATTATTATTATTTTTTTCCTGACTTTATGAACATGTCAATGAAGTGGAGGGACTTTGTGTTGTTCATTCCAATATCTGAGAGATGACAGAAATAGAGGTTGTCGTAGTTGTGAAGCAATGTTGCATTAGTTTGACCAGTCACAAAAAGCTCTACTGCTAACTTATGAACATTACATCTTGTTAGATTTATTAGAACACACTTTTGTCCAAAGGGACTTACATTAGGTTCATTCAAACCACAGAGAGGACCAAGGTCGATATAGAAATGGAAAATGAGAGTTTATCCTTTTTAAATAAGTAAAAATATTGTATATGTTAAAGTTCAAGTGCTCAGATAAAAGACGTAAGCAAGTGCAAGCACTGTCTCATGTCAACAGCAACTCTGGGTCAACTCTGTCGCGCTGTCTAAGTTGGTACCACAAACCATGTTGTCAGTGGTGACAGACAGGCCTTGTAGATGGGGCCCATTCCCCTGAAGAAACACACAGTAGACAGGGAGAGGATCATTATTCTGAATATCTGTTTTCGTCCTGTTAACAAAAGCTTAAACCTGACAAAGAGGTGCTGACTGTTGGCTGAGCCAGGAGGATGAAGGAGGAGGACAGAAGCCAGTACAAAATGTACACACGGTGCACTCATTGGTTGTTTTACTGGCACCTGGTGAAGGTGTTTTGCCACATTTGTAATGTACTCTTCCCCTACATTTGTGACAGGTGTTGCACTTTGACAAGTCCAACTCTACGTCTTTTTCACAAAATGGAGCTACACATTATAGTATTACAGTCATGTCAACGCAGAGTTCTAACCTTATCCAAACTCAAGTCACGTGCAATGTTTATTTAGAAATTGACTCTCAGAACCGAAATTACAATTCTGATAGAATCTAAACTTTGGAACCGTGTCTCGATACCCAACCCTAATTTCCATCATGTTTTTCTTCTTCCTGATGTGTTGAAACCAAACAAAATATTAACTTTTTCATATTCCATATACAGGCTGGTGGGTGGTTGCTTCTGATTATTTAGAGAACATCAGATAAATACATCAAACAACACTGTGGTTCAGACCTAAACATCACCTGAAAGTGGCTACGAGAGGACAACACAAAAAATCGTTCATTCCAAACGACAGCAGCTCCTCAGTGACTTCCACTGTTTGAATAGAAATGAAGACTATCAACGATATCATCTCCTGTGTTATGTTGTTGGAATGAAAATCTTATCACAGCTCAATGCCATTCACAAGCCCACCATCATGTACCACCAACTGAGGGGCAGTGTGGGTACCCATCTGGTCCAATGAGCTGCTGTTGGAGGTATGTGAACTGCACTAAGAATGGTTTCTCCACATCAGGCCCTTCCTCAGAGAAAGGGCACTTTGTTCCTTTGGGGGGAATGAAGGTGCTGCCAGGGTTGAAGTAAAAATTAGAGTCAAACTTACTATAGGTTGTCATAGTGTTTGTGTAGGTTATCAGTCATCCAGGTTGAGGTAGTCTTAAGTGTGTAAGTTGAAGGCACCTGGACTTCTTTTTGGTTTAAAAGACGTTTCTCCTCTCATCCGAAAGGCTTCTTCAGCTTTTGGATAAGAGGTAAAACGGCTTCAACTGAAGCACTTAAGACTATAGGTTGTCATACTTACTATGAACTCCTGAAAAATAATATATAAAATAACATAATAAAATGCATGTTTATGATATGTGCTGAAATGGTTCAGAGAATGGGACTTTTAGAGGATAGACAGCACAGAACTCAACAAGGATTCTATTCTTACAGCTCTGTCTGTGAGCATGTTGTCCCATTTGGTATTAGCGATGCCATTTAGCATTATATACATATTCATACATTCAATTACTGGTACAAGAGTTGATTTGAATTGACCAGTTGGTGCAGGGTTGGGGTATACTAGTGTTGGAAGTAATGTAATTTTATTCAATATACACACTGTCTTGGCACTTTAAATGATGGCCATAATAAAACTGTCAATATGAATGAGGAGAGTGATCCTCCTTGGTGGAAACTAGCTGATAGAAGAGTGAATTTTGGCTTGTCAAGAGGCTTCAGTGAGATGTCGCTATTCTGGGACCAACAACTACCAGGATGTCCTCCACCAGAAAACAACAGTTAGAATTACAAAATAAGAAGACCTCTGTTCATTTATTTTCCAGTTATTATTAAGTTACTATGACAAATTATTGTTACTGGTAATAACATCATTATTGTTGAGTACATGATAGTTTTTGCAGTGGTAGAATGATTTACACTAATGTGTAAAGACACCCCTCACCTTGTTGTCTGGTGAGAAGGCAAGTGGCGGGCTGAACCTGTTGAGCACTTCCCGGCTGCTGATTTTCCTCATGCGACTCCTGATATCCGGACTATACCTGCGCAAAATCTACACACACACACACACACACACACACACACACACACACACCAAACACACACACACACACACGCGTTAGGATATTACATTGAGTATTTTTCAGTATTTTAGATGTAGTAATCAAGTAAGTTACAGACTAGATTTCAAATACTATTTGATATTTATTTGCTCATTAAAAATGTGTAAAAGTTTTACAAAGACATATTGCTACTATTGCTAGATTTACAATAATGTGTATTTACATGTTTGGGCTGTTTAACCCACATAAAGCAGCCAGTTATCAGGCAGTGGACGGCAATCATCTGTCTTAATTCTCCGAAAATGGAGGCAAATTTGGGCACAGTTTATTCATCCTTTTTCACAGATTTGTAAACTTTGATGGCCGCAGTTTAGCATTTACCATGGGCACTGTTTACTAAAATCAAAGACTGGGTTGCTAAGGGGGTTCAATATAAAACCCTAACCTCAACCAGGATGGCAGAAATTACACTTGGCTACATTAAGACCGGTCTTACAGCATATGTGCAAGAACAGACACACAAACATTATTTGGCTGTCTGCCTTTAGCCCAAAGACCAGAGAGAGATTCTCTCATGTCTACCATGGATGAGTTCCGAGAGCATTTACTGGAGACAGTCAACTACGAAAGTCTCCCACTGTCTGCAGACTACTACTACTGAATTCTACAAAGACTACTTCATTCAAGGAAGACAGCTTCAGATCATGACTCCAGTTGCAGACAGAGCAGATAGAGGCCACCCACAACTCGGAAAACAATCAAACAATAAAGATGGCAGCAAGGCTAAGAGGCAAAAAGTCTCAGAGCAACAGAGTAAGATGCTGCTCGTTTGCATCTGCAGCAGCAGTCCACTCTCCTCTCAAACTTCAACTGCAGCGTCAACCATTTTGAATGGTTAATGCCTTTTCATTTCCTTCAAAACATTTTATACAATTAACAAACAAGGTTTTAGGGCTAAAAGTGATAATACATGACAATTTCAAAATTGGCCTTTTTATACCGCTGTGCTGAAGCTATTAATCTGAGTTGCCACATACACAGTCTATTTGTGTCTCACTTGTCCCGCATTTTTACTTTCCATAAATATGTGCTGTGTTGCGCTATGTATGTCTCTGACTCTGTCCCTTCTGTTTGTGCGTGGAAGTGTACAACACATTAGACTACAAGGGTGTGGTTAACCTGGTACATCAGATGTTATTGAGTTTGTTGGTGGTTTGGTAGTTTATTACGTTTGTGAACAAAATAATTTCAAAGGCTCAGAGGAGAGTATGAAAAAGCTCTTTTGATGTATTATAGTATACTGTTAATAAATGCGACTACAGATTACTGTACAGAAGCCTATGATAGAGTTCTGTCCCCTGTCTGCACTACAGATGGGACCATCGTCTTGATTTTCACTCTGTCAGCGTCACCGCTTTTAGCACACATGCAAACAGTTTAAATTAGGCTTAATGTTTGGAACAAAATAAAGCTAATATTGCTGACCAAATACAGCACTGCAGTTAAAAAAGGATTGTCTGATTTTATACCACACTAGCTGTTTGGAAGCTTGTGTGTATTTGACTCTAACCTCCTCAGCCGTGACTGGTTCAGACGAGCGGCTGATGGCGGAGATGTGCATCATCTCCATGTCCGGCTCATTGTCGGTGTAGGCCCCACCCTCGTCTGCGGTGTCGTCCATGTCCAAGGTCAGCCGGCTGTCCATGCTGAGGTAGTCGGCAGACAGGAAGGACAGACGCTCCACATCCTGGCAATCCGGATCACTTTCTACTCCCTCCAGCTAGAAAAGACACATGGTGGATCTTGGGTGTACAGGCAGGAAGGATGGACAGATGGATAGCACAAGAACAAGGGAGAAGAAAGAAAGACAAACAGAGCCAAGCTGTAGAGCACTACTGGCAGGAAGTAGGAAGGCACACAGTGAGCATGCGCTGAGTGCACACACAAGTGGATGCTATGAGGATGGCAAGGAGATGGAGGGTCAGTTTAGTCCACAACAGACTAAAAAAACTTGAGAAGAACACATACTTTCTATGAAGACTTATCTGCTGTGCCTTATGGGTTCATTCATAGCATCTCTAATGCATAATATATAATCATAAGGCTTTTTAACTACACTCATAAACAAACTATATCAACAGTCCTAAAAATATAAGCGATGTGAATCATGTTAAATTATTTGTTCAGCGTATGGATGCTCTTGACTTGTTATACAGTTTGTAAACTAGAGGTTAACTGACATAGAGTAATGACATACAATATGACTACCTATACACAGTTCAACAATATAGTAAGGACTCATATTCCATCCCGTATAATTATTCTCATCATCATTCTAGGTTTCAGTAGAGTGAAGTACATATAGGTACATATAGTATTCATTAAAACGTTTCACTGCTGGTGGTCATTAAATTGTTATGCCTTTCACACATTTAAACAAATTTGTGCTATATAGCTAGTCATAATGTATAATAATCTACATCGGTCAATCTTTAGTTTGTAACAAGAGCGTCTATAAGACATGGGAACTCATAATTCATTTTAAGTAGGGATGTAACGCTGCACTGTGAGCCAGTTGAAAACTGATACAATTGCTTAATTTGTTCTACCAGTTGAGATGTTAAATGAGTCACAATACACGTTGTATGTTGCATATGTTGCTAAAGTTATATACTTTGACTTTGGTTTAAGGTCTTTTCAAATTGGTAACTTGCCGCCTCCAGTCGTTTCAATGAAGGAAGTGTGGCAGAAGGTAAGTGGTTTCAGTCGTGCCTGTAGGAGCAGGAAGCCATTGCTATCATCTCAATACAACTGTCTAAGGGCGCACTCAAACTGGGCCACCCGTACCGTGCTTAAGCACAGCAGGCTTCTTTGGCCCTGGCAAGGTTGGAAGAGGTGTACTTTGGCACGGTACGGTTACTCATGCATGGGCACAAGCACACGCACACAATGCGGACATGACAATATAACTGAATATCTCCATCACCTCCTGCTGTCTCTGCAAAAATAATCGCCCCATTGCATAATTAATAAATCCACGAATTTCAGTGGGCCATGTCAGAACAAAAAGTAGCCAAATATGGCACAAATCCAGTGAAACTGTGGTCAACGTGATGATGTATATACAAATAGTAACCAAGCTGAGGCATGATTGTGCTTAGAACAGTATGAAGTCCAGCGGGGAAGAAGAGGGGGGTAATCGTGCTTAGGCATGGCACGGAAAAACTTGGCCAAGTGTGAGTGCGCCCTAAAAGAACAGGGGCAGAGCCACAGAGCAGAAACAGGGAAGAGAGGGGAAGAAGAGTTGCTTTAGGTTGCTTAATTCCTAGAAGCTACAATCCACAGCTTTAGGATAGAAGATATTTTTGTCATCTCAGTTACAGAAAAAAATGGAAATGTGAATTCTTTTGCAGTTTGCACAGTTTTACCTTCTTCACAAATGAAAAGGGATTCTTTCACTTTTTGAAGACAAGAAAATAAACTGACAATTTTATTTATTTTTGTCTCAGAAATAATAAAGACATGTTTTCACTTATAATTTGTCTTGAATCTCATTTTGTAAAAAAAAACAAAAAAACAAAAAAAAACGAGAAAGTTGTGAATCGTGAAACCAGTATCATTAGTTGAGTGAATCATTACACTCCTAATTTTTAGAAACACCTATAATGACTGCAGACACAGGGCATCAGTACTTATTTGTTACTTTTTGCATAGTCATAAAGCATTATGAATACAGTTTAACGCACTGTGATTATGCTCACAACGCAGTACAGCTGTAACCTTCATAGAAAGTTTTACAAACAAACTATACTACACTATACTAAACTATACATTCAGTGGCCAGTTTTTCAGGTGCACATAGTGAAAAGTAACATTTGAACACAAATCTTACTGTAAATCCTTCCTTCATTAAGGTTAGAAGGATCAATTTGTTTTGTGTTGTGATTGGAGTTGATTCCATTGTTTTGTCAATTTGGAGGATGCTCTCATATGGGTTATTTAGTTCCTTGGTTATTCCTAACTCACATATACAGGGAAGCCTGTGAAATCAGTGTGTTTGTTTCTGTGTTTACCTTGCCATCAGAAACCCAGACAGCCTGCATTTGCTGCTCTCTGATGGAGTCTTTGACGCTGCCATACCAGGCATCATTGGCTGAGTTCAGGTCAATGGTGGCTGGGTAAGAAAACCATCCAACCTTAGCATAGTATAATAGCAATAGCAGTATAACTGTGCATGTACACCTGACTGATTCTATGTGGGTTGTACCAGTGAATAAGTGAGCGCAGGTCTTCCTCAATTTGACTGCCTGTTCGTAGAGTTTGCGGGCACTGCGGTTGGAGTTGGGGGCGATCCTCTGTCTCATGGCCTTAATGCCATGCTTGCTGTCTGGGTTGAAGAAGATAACAATGGGGTACCACTGGGTGTAGTTCAGGGTGTCCACTGCCTTGGGTGTCACATCCAGTAGGGCATGCTTGTCCTGTGTGACATGATGAAAAAGTACACAAGGTAAAAGTAATGTTTAAACCTTTTCTGCTGTTTTTATGTTATATGGCATGCCTTCATTCCATGTTCCAATAGCCAGCTTCAGCAACTGGGGATTGGAACGCCAAGGCCCCTGCCTTTGACTGCCACCCGATCCACATAGCACCGGACCTCTATGGCTCCTCCTGTGGGTGGTGGGCCCACGTGAGGACAGACCCATGTCTCCTTTTCGGGCTGAGCCCGACCGAACCCCATGAACAAAGGCTCGGCCACCAGGCGCTCGCCTATGGACCCCTTCCCCAGGCCTGGCTCCAGGGCAGGGTCCCGGTATCCCTCCGGGCAGGGTACACAAGTTCTTGTTTGTCACCATCATAGAAGTCTTTTGTTTGGCCCCTCACCTAGGACCAATTTGCCAGCTCTATACCCTTGCGAGGGTACTGGAGGCATGGGAGTTTGCCCAACCAGTCCACATGTGTTTTGTGGATCTGGAGAAGGCTTATGACCGTGTCCCTCAAAGTGTCCTGTGGGGTGCTCCGGGAGTATGGGGTAGATAGTACAGGCCATTCGATCTCTGTATTGTCGGAGCCAGAGCTTGGTTGGCATTGCCGGCAGTAAGTCAGACCCGTTCCCAGTCAGGGCTGGTCTCCGCCAAGGCTGCCCTTTGTCACTGGTTCTGTTCAAAATTTTTATGGACAGAATTTCTAGGCGCAGCCAAGCGGCGGAGGGAGTCAAGTTCGGTGGCCTCCGGATTCCGTCTCTGCTATTTGCAGATGACGTGGTCCTGTTTGCAGCCGAGTGTGAAGCGACGGGGATGAGGATCAGCACCTCTAAATCTGAGGCCATGGTTCTCAGCCGGAAGGGGGTGGATTGCCCACTCCAGGTCGGGGGCGAGTCGCTTCCCCAAGTGGAGGAGTTCAAGTATCTCGGGGTCTTGTTCATGAGTGAGGGGAAAATGGAGCGGGAGACTGACAGCCGGATTGGGGCAGGGGCAGCAGCGATGTGGACGCTGAAGCGGTCTGTTGTGATGAAGAGAGAGCTGAGCCAGAAGGCAAAGCTTTCAATTTACATACAGCTGAATCTACGTCCCAACTCTCACCTATGGTCATGAGCTCTGGGTAGTGACCGAAAGAATGAGATTGCGAATACAAGCGGCCGAAATGAGATTCCTTCGCAGGGTGGCTGGGCTCAGCCTTAGACAGCACAGACTTAGAGATGGGGTGAGGAGCTCAGACATCCAGGAGAGGCTCAGAGTAGAGCCGCTGCTCCTCCGCATTGAGAGGAGCCAGTTGAGGTGGTTCGGGCATCTGGTCAGGATGCCTGCTGGACGCCTGCCTGGGGAGGTGATTCGGGCATGCCGATCCAGGAGGAGACCCCGGGGCAGACCAAGGACACGCTGGAGAGATTATGTCTCTCGGCTGGCTTGGGAACGTCTTGGTGTCCCCAAGGAGGAGTTGGTGGAAGTGGCCTGGGAGAGGAGCGTCTAGATCCCCATGCTCAGGCTGTTGCCCCCACGACCCGGACCCGGATAAGCGGCAGAAAACGAATCAAAAAACGAAACGAAAATGGCATGACTTCAAATGTATCACAGTCAAAGCTTTGTTAAGGAAAGGGTTTCTGTTCCACGAAATGCAAGAGGTTTATAAGTCATAATGAATACAGGACTGAGTAAACATTAGCCAGTGTAATGAAGTAATGGAAGGAGATCAAAACAAGGCTTTGTATTTAAACCTGAGCAATTACATTTATCTAAAAGAGGGAGTTGTGTAGAAATAAAGGTCTGCTTCTAATAGAACCCATTTCATATAAAGGTTTGATACTTATGCAAATGAGGTAAATAAAGGTCCTGATCACAATTTGTGCAAATGTGGTGCTCTTAGGTCGTGTTCACACTTGTAGTCTGCATCCATCATGAGAATGTTACATTGTTTCACGCTTTAGCTGATCATGGGCATGGAAATGCTGTTCAATTATTGGTCACACCAGAAAAAAAAAAGGCGACAAAGCAAAGATTTCCTATTGTACATCATGAAGCACTGTCAGTTTATTTTCATGTTGGTCTTTATCTGCAGTGCATATCAGCAGGCTTAAGTGGACAGCACATATGAAGGGATAGTCAGACAGTGTCTAACAAATGATTAATACATTTTGTGACAGATGCTCTGCAATTACATGATATCAGAAGACAAATGGGTCAAATGAGAGCTGCTTTTCTTGTATGAAAGATTAAGTACACAGATGAAGTTTATTTCTTTTAGAAGGAATTAAATGGAAATGACACATCAAGTGGAACGCTTCTTGTGATTTGTTGGATTGGATTTAACATCAGTAATGAATCACTCCAGAGGTCACTTGCAAGTAGTTCAAGATAACCCCTTTAATGGCGGACCAGAGAATTGTTGTTTGGTCCACATCAGAAGTCTCAGACGGCATTTACACTCAGATAAACAAACTGCACCGAGGGGATAAACACCCCAGGGTTCAATTTAACTGCACTAAACAAGGCTGGGGTGAACGCAGCCTTAGACTAACATTTCAGAAGATAACATGGCGTTTAGAACCTAGAGGAAATCAGCTTGATTAGAGGGTCTTCTCCAAAGCAGAGCTATTTACCTATACCTCTATGCCAATTACTTTAACATTTTTCCTCTAAAAGAGTTAAATTATTTTTTTACAAATCTACAGTTTGGAGTCAAAGTAGTCTGGAGTAAGTTCTGCAGTGCTTTTATTCCTATATTGTAAACAAACATTTGATAATTTTAAGACCATACCAACTGACTTCTCCAAATGCTGATTAACATGATCTTTCTGTATTTCATTGCATCATCCATTTTAGCAAAGTTTTGTTTGTAACGGGGGAGTAACTGAGGCAAAAGTGTAGGCTGTAGTATTGGCTACAGACTATAATTACTAATTACAATAAAGACAGAGCTTATGCCTTCATGTCAGACAAGACAGGGGCTGCACAGTGGAGGCCGTAGATGAGCCCACACCTTTTACAAAACGTACATAATTCATTACTGAATATCCTGCGGCATGAGTGGATACCTGCTCGATGATTTGTCGGATGGTGTTCAATCGAACCACTCCTGAGGACTTCTCAGAGCCAGCGTCTTTTGGCTCAGTTTCTAAAATATTTACACAGGAGCAATGAAAAAGTCAGTTGTAAGCAACACCAAGATACCAGTATATCCGTTTACTTACTATTCGACACACTCACACACATGCACACAAAAAAAGAAACACTCACTGGCAACAGCAAACAGCTCAGGCATCTCAGAGGCCAATTTTTCAGTGGCAGAATCAGCAATAGCACCGAACAGCACAACAGGACGACGGAAACCAGCTGCAATGACACACAATATTTAGAATGCTGTTTGTAACATTTAAATTATTTAAATAGTACTAGCCAGTTCAGGAGATCTGTGGACAGTAAAATACACACACAAAAATGCAGTGATGCAGTCTTCTTCAACTAAATTACAGAGGCTGTTATTAATATAGTGATTTTAAAATGTTATGAATATATGAATATATCCTACTGATGTTAATGTAAATAATGTAGTCATCGTGATCAGACCAAGTTTCATAGCGTGAAAACAAACAGTTCTTCCAGGTGGATAAACTATATCATTAATACATGGTATCATGAAGTCTTTATAACACAACTTTGACACTCATGTGTTGACATGTCCTTTAACACACAGGTAAAGACTTACAACAGTCTTGTATCATTTTATTTCACAAACTAATACATTATTTATTTTTTTTAAAAAGGAAAGGTGCCAAATAGCCTACTGTGTTAGATAAGCAGCTTTTACAGACACACACTCCAATTTTCAAATTTTATAAAGCAAGAGAAAAAATGTTAAAAAGTACATGAATTATTTGTTATAACTTTAAACAATTCTATGCCACAATACCACAATAAATATATACAAAAACAGCAACCAGATTTTGGCTGTGATCTATGCTTTTATATTATCTTAATAATGACTAGTGCCAAGGCTGAATGTCTTTACAGGGAACCCTAGAAAACCATCTACATGCAGTACATACTTCTTTCCACCAGGGAAGACGCGGGTAAACAAATTACCAGTGGCCGCTCAACTATTTCAAACCCATCAGATAATTCTGACACTTGAGCCTATGGTCCACTATATTGCATGAAGCAGTCCGCATGATCGAAATTGTCAGTATTTCAAGATCTAAAACGAAATTATTTAAGATCACAGACTGGCTTAAATCTGCGACATGATAATGTACTGTGAGCGGACTGATTAGCCATTCACAGCCTCCAGAGTATGGTTTTGCACCTTAGATAAAGGCATACTTGTTTGTAACTTTCTGATAACACAAAAAAAAAAGTCTATCTGAACAATGAACAGTCATTCATTTTCCCTTAACCCCTGTCAACACACAGAGTCTCAGGTGTAACTCATTGCAATAGTAATTCCAGTAACAACTAGACATAACTTGCTAAGATGTTCAATGACTATGACAACTCTACATATGGGCATCAACCACTGAAAAACCCCTCTCAGCTGATCGATATTCACCCACCTTCTCGGAGCACCACTCGTTCATATGCAGGGAAGCGGGTAGCCAGGGTCTGACTGCTCAGGTTTTCTCTGCTTTTCCTCAGGTCCTTCCTCTTAAGAGAACGTTGACTTCTCAACCTCCAAAAGTCAGCACGATCGCTTGCCACAGCCTTATGGGAACTCTGGACACTGGCCATCTGCTCCGCTCTGACGGAACACATTTACGTGTCACTATAATCCATTAGTTATCTACTTACATGTTCACATCTGGGATTTCCTAAAACATTCTACTACTATTTTTTTTTTCACTAAACAGTCTCAATTCTTTCACTTTGTTCTTGAAATGAATATATATCTTTTATGAAGTGGTTTTATAAGATGTACTTCAGATCCCTCTTCTTTCTAATTTACCTTCTGAAATATTGGTGTGACAGTTGCAGCATTTTATCTATAAGATTAGTCTGATTTTTGCTTAACTCACACGCACTGTGTTCAAGATGAACTCATCTGAGGCCACTGTTTGTGAATATCTAGCTGAAGGGGTTCAGCCCAATGCAGAACAGCCGGGAGCAGGGGGATATGGAGTCTCCTTGGTATATGCCACACTTGGTGCTAATTTGGGCAATTGGCCTTGAATTGGCTTCCAGAGTAGTCTTCTACAGCCCCATCAAGTTTTTGATGAAGGCTCTAAGTGTGATGTTAATCCTGTATAGCTTCAAGCACTTGGG
>KV751383.1:190693-206735 GCA_001698575.1 Mola mola | reverse complement strand
ACTAATATTTTGTGGAACCAACACAGAAAGACACTGTGTCACTGTGTGTTTCTACTTACCTTGTCGACTTAAAAGCGCGAAGCTGACATTCTTTCTACCAGATCAGCAATTAACAAGACCTACTGAATTATTTTTGAAACTAGGGGATCTGTGTACTAATTCTAGTACTGCTTACTTAGGGTATTCAGAATTTGATCAGAACCTAATTCCTCAAGTGCAAATAAATAGTACAATCAAAATATACAAGAATCCTAACAGAACATACAACTGGGACATACTGTTATGTCTCACACTAGTGATTTGCTCAGCCTCTTGGCTGTGCAAATGTAATTACAGTTACCCTCTAGAGATAATAACTGCAATGTTCTGGAGTGCAGCACAGGTCTACATTTTTTTCCATTGAAACACAACTTCTAATGAGAGAAACTCAGAGGACAGGAGCAACACTGTAGTCAAAGACCATGCATAATATTCAAGGGAACGACGATGACAGGGGAAGACGAAATTCAAAAAGGAGCTTGAAGGAACTTGAGAGGGTGGTGATGAGGGCAGAATAAGTGAAGATGAAAGAGTGAGAGCAACACTGGGCAGATTTTCGGACCACTATCTAAATGCTTACCAAGTTTATAAAAGTGATTCAAGTTTATTTACAGCAGTCTCACACAGTTTTGTTACACATCCACAAAAGAACCACAACATTGCAGTTGTCACAGGCCTGTCTGTTTGCACAACCAACAAATGTAGGTGTAGTTGTAAATGTAAAGGCTGTCAAGACCAACTGGCAGTCATGTTTGTTTCACAAATAAGTCACTATGTAATGCAACTTTGTGCTTTTTGTTTTAGTGTGTGTACTTTTACTTTAGTATGATGAAGTTTGGATCGAAGTTTGATGATTGGTTGATGTTAAAGTGAAATGTAAAATGTTGAACCGTTATTCTAATATAGGACCCGTTTGATACATTGACTCTATACACAGTTTATAATTTGATACAATGTAGTATGAGCCAATGAGGTTTGAGGAAAAAGTATAAAAGGGATCCTATCATATGCAAAGGCTATCAGTAAGTACAGTTTTACTAATTTCACCTTAAAAGTCAACCAAAATCTGTTTCTGAATATATTTGATCCGCAAAGCCAAATTTAAAATTTTGTTCCTACGGCTGTTATACAATAAAACTATCATACTGCTGGTGGTTTGGTTTTACAAGTGACCTTGCAAACTGATGACTTTCGGTAAATGTATCTATGGTTAGTAAGGATCAATACTAACTTGTTGTAGTGTTGCATTAGCATTATGATACCACCAATGCAAACAAAAATAACAGATTGTGATTCACACTGCTCTTTGGATGAGTAGTAACTAGCCATCTTCTCTCAACTATGATTTGGGTGGCGGCCAGCCCTACCTGCTTTTGTTGGGAATGATGCCTTTCTCCAGAAGCTGCTTGTCCCTGCCAACACGAATTGCCAGCCAGTTGCCAAGCTTTCCATCATAGAGGGTGTCCACTACTTTAAAGATGTCCCCCCGGCTAAATGCCAGACTCTGAGGAGTCTCCTTCTCATACTCAAAGTGGGTTCGAATGAAGAAGGAGTCTCCACGCCCCGACACCAAGATATCATTGTAGACTATAAAGTGAAAGAGACACAGAAACAGATATTCAAAAGAATGTTAGAAAGGTGAATAGAGGAAGGGAAGAACATTGGGTTACGTTCAGAATTAGACTTCGCTTGAGGCAACACGGCTGGAGTCTGCAGTTGGGATTAAGCGCTGTTTGTTGGGAGTCTAAGCAATGCCTCATACATTTTAGCTCCCTCTACAGTGATCTTAAATTACATTGTTGAGAGCTGCCTTAACAGCTAAGCTAAGCTTTACACATTCAGCGTTGAGCATGTTAGGGGTTAAGTACCAGTACCAGTAAGGTTCTAGGACCTGCTAAATTGCAAAAATATTTGCATTAACCAAGTCTTCAATACTGTGGCCAGTACTGATTGATTATTATAATTTAATTATACTCCTCCCCTACCAACTCTATTTACACATACAGTACATTGTGACAAAAACAAAAATATTCAATGTCTCGTTATATAATTGAGAAGAGGTCTACAGTCAAAGCAGTTTGGATGGCCCCTCACATCACTACAGCATCCTCCTATTCAGCATTAACAGATGAAAATAGCAAGCCAAGCATTCCATTACGCTTTATAAGTAACAATTTCAATAACTTTTGATTGACGATGATTAAATAGTACTTAGAGACAGAATTCAAAACCTCCTGCACTCTGCTGGTACTGATTTTTCTTTGAATGCAAGAATGTTAGAAGCAGCCTTTACGTCAGATTAAATTTCTTCTCTTAGACACCATCCCAATTCCGCTGCTTAAAGAAGTTCTAAGCCTAGTTAGCACTTCTCTTCTAGACAGGATCCACCTGTCTCTGCTAACAAGACACACCCCAGTTTAAAGTAGCTGTAATCAAACCTCTTCCTAAAAAGCCCAATTTAGACCCTGAGTTGTTAGCCAATTATAGGCATATATCCAACATCCCCTCTCTCTCTAGAATTCGTATGAAAGTGAACTGGTATGTGACTAAGTAAACTATAGTATGTGACTTTCTACATAACCATAGATTATGTGAGGTTTTCCAGTCAGGGTTTAAAATGTATCATAGCACAGAGACCGCTATGATGCATTTGGTCTTTGGTCTACTTTGGTCAGAGTTGTAAATGGGAATCTAATGGCATCAGATGAGGCAATCGTACACGACAAGCAGTGATTAACTCACTGACACCAGATGGCTTCCTTGACATTTTGTCAATTTATTTTCTCTACTTCTCAGACTAAATGCTAAATACTCTTGTAATAGTGCTGCTAATAATAAAAATAATACTGTTGTTTCCTTCACAATCTGTTCATAATGTTGGTTCTTTTTTGAACAATTTAAACTAAAATTATGGGCATATCTCGTTCATTCTATAATTTAATTATCAATAATTCCCTTTAAAAAACGAAATCAACAATGAATATATCTACTGAGAAGTATATACCATTGTATATTAAGGCTGAATGTCCATAGCTCCTTCTTCTACTACTCTAAAAACACACATATATGCCCTGTAGTGTTTTTGGACTCAACCCCACATATACAGTCTAGCTGGCCCATATAATTAATAGAGCATGAAAAGTAGATTAATCCACTGCTGAAAACAGCCCCAGAATATGCACTATTTGCTTTTAGATGTGAACATCTAGCCTAATGTTTCTCCATCGATTTCTGCACAACAGCATTACTTAACAACTCAATCCCAGTCTGTGCTGTTGAAGTTACTATATCCACTCTGTTACTTGTTATCATGGGACTAACATTCCACTCCAGTTTTATGATGCCATTGGAGCCATTTCCATTCACTGTTTGTATTCACAGTAAAGACCATGGAGTACAGCTGTAAGCACAGAAGTGTTAATATGTGGCTTTACATGCACTGTTCTCAAAGGTCAAAAATAAACTACCATGCTCAGGTTTCTCTTTTTCACAATCAAAACAAAATGCACAATCTGCTTCAGGCTCCTGCAAAGTCTCCTGATCTAATTTGAGTGGTCCGACAAAGCATTGACCCAAAAGGAACAACAGAGGCAACAGTCATACTGACTATAATCCTCTGCTACCAAGGTTGGCTTGCAGCAGACAAAAGCCTCACTACACTGGGGATTCACATTCAGTCTACCATGATCATACATTTACTCTGATCAAATATTTAAAACAAACAATTTTCCCATATAAACTGTTATCAAAAAGAAATAAAGATTATTATACATTATGTATTATTGTGCTAATATATACATCTAAGCACTTAGAGAGTGCAAACCTCTGCAAATGAGACTTTAAAATTAAAATTCCTGCAACCTCCCTTTTCTATGGATCCATACCAAAGAGACAGAGCACAGCTCTTTTCTCCACCACAGAGGCGGTTAAACCTGATTTATGCTTGAGTGTCTGTTGATCGGCCAATTTGGTTTGTGTCTGCTGCTCGCTGCTTCACTTGGTTAGATTCTGAGTATTAATCTAGAAATTATTCACAAAGATAAACTCCTGTAACCGCTGATCTTTAAAGATGACTTGCAAGCTAATTGTAGTGATCGGTACAGTGTCTGCGCGCTTCAGGCACGTTGCTTGTAGTCTTCCTTTTCATTCCGGTAACATCAAACTTTAAATATAATCAAAATTCCTGCATCTGACCCTTTGTCCGGATCAATGGCAAATTTTTTTGGGCTCTTCCTTGGTTCATTCCTCATCTTTCCACCATATTTAGTTGAAATCCATTCACTCTAGCATAGTCCTACTAACTGACAGAAAAAAAGCACAGACCCAAAAACATAACATCCTTGGTGGAAGCAAACGTATGATTTATAGTATAAAATGTTACACATTATACATTTAATAACTAAACAAGTTTAAACTGTAGAAAAAATACACATATTTGTCTTACCGTGCTTGTGAGGAACTTAAATGTATTGCATTTTCAAATATAAAATTAACCTGAAAACCATCTAAAATTCCTTCCTTCCAAGCCTGCCGCTATGACCTTTCTAATTCTACTCACTACCATTTTAATGTGACACCCTGCCAACTATTTCTGGCAACCTTATCTCAGCAGTACTGGGTAGTGAGGAGTCAACACAGTATCAATCGGGTCAGTACTGTGATATCTTTTGCTTCATAAACAGATTTTTTGGAATAAAAACCCTGAGGCCCTTGTTTTCTCTCATAATCATAAGTTGAAAGAGCCAGTGTGCTCATTATGTAACAGTTTGTGATGCTCTCTGTTATCCAGTGTGCTCTTGAGCAGATCTGTGTGTGTCATGGTTGGTTGAAACAAACTAGGCTGATCTACTCTAAAAGCCTTTTGGGGGTTTGGGGGGGGATGATGACCAAGCTGGTATTTCCCTCATTACATGGAGACATCTGAAATAGAGGGCAAGAGAGAGAGAGAGAGAGAGAGATGGTCCTGAGGTGTGACAGCTGGCTGACCACTGTTGTAAAGTATGCTGTATTCTTTAGTCTGAGACGATCCTGATATGAAATTAATTAAAATTACTTCAACTGACATTTCCATTTTCCAAGCATATTCTTTCACTCCTGAAACACAAAGCAGGATGATTTTTTTCCTGTTGTTTTATTTTGATAAAGTTCATTTAATCTATGGCTCAGCAGTGTTTTAGTTTGTGTTTTATACTTGTTCTCTAAGTATGCTAATATTCTTTAATATTCTACCCTGTCTTTTACCCACAGCTCCGAGCACAATGACTCCTAGAGAAAATATAAATGCTTAAAACACCTCACAAGTCTATAGTTCCATATACAACAACAAAAGAAGCCAGGAATTTGCTTAAACACCTGGCTACTGTCGTTTTAAAGAAAATTTGACGCAAAAAATCCCCCTGAAAATAGCACCTTGCTCCAGGGCTACGCTGAATAAAGTTTATCTAAATTAGGCACTCCAGTGGGTTTTTGTGAAGCTGTGTGTCAGAATAACAATCAAGTACAGTGTGCGTGTGTGTATCTGTGTGGGAATTCATAGTGTGGGGACATGTCAGTGTTCATTAGTAGACGGGTTAGTAAAAAGTATAAAAAAAAAAAAAAAAAAAAAAAAGTTACATTTATTAAATCAAAAATAAAATCTACTAAAGCATAAATTTGCTTAGTCAACTTCATGACAAAGGCCAAAACAATGTAGCATTGCAACATCGGTCCACTGTGTATTGTTTCTTCCACCCCTGTCTGTGTCTGCGTGCGTGTCTGTCCGTCCTTGTGTGTGTGTGTGTGTGTGACTAAAATAACTCAAGAACTACAGGATGAACAGTGATGAACACTACAGATTTACAGTGGGACTAATAAAGCACTTTGGTCTGAAGAGACACAAGATGAAAGCTTCTAGGTGTCTGTTGCCAGTGCTTGGATTGAACTAGGAGATATGATATGGCTTTCAGTGTATTGCTCCCATCTCTTGGAATAGCCTTCAAAAAGATTTGGAACCGAAGGATGAGGTGAGGTTTCATTATTGGATTTCAAAGCTGCGGTTAATGAGACTGGTATATATAATACCTACTCTGTAGGTATTTTAGGTAAATTTCACATATAATAGTCTGGGGACTATCTTGTTTTGATTGGGGGGGTGAAATTGCAACATTTCTGCAAAGATAGTTTGTTCAGTCTGGTTCATTTGGGCGCGTGTGAAAATTCATTTGAACTCTGGTGTGCACCAGTCAACAAACTGTGGTCATCCTAAAAACAGGGGCCTTGGTTTGTTTCTAAATGAACTCTGGTGCAGCTTGTTTGAGGGGGAAGAAGAGCAAAGCGGACTGAATTGTAGACCAAAGACAGCAAGTGGACCAAAAGACGTCAAAAAGAAGCAAAACAAACAGCAAGTAAAGTTTCTTGGGAAATGATTTACCATCAGGTTTGCTCTGGGCCAGGATGGTGACCAACTCCCCTTTAGGAATCTCCAACAGGAGGAGCACAGCTTCCTCTCTAACTACACCTTGAAAATCAACATTGTTCACCTTCAAGACACAAAGGGTACAACAATTATGTTTCTGTAAACCAACATTCACAATGAAGTAGTGAATTTTTTTTTATTATTAAATGGAAATAAGTTCCTTGCTGGCTGACTACCTTTAGGATTTGGTCTCCAACACGCAGGCCCTCCTCCTCAGCAGGACTGCCTTCCTGGACACTAGCAATAAAGATGCCAACATCGTTTCCTCCCGCCAACCTCAGCCCAACACTATCTCCCTTCTGGAAATTCACCATCACTGTGTTTGGCCTACAGAAGGGGATACATGCAAGTTGTTAAAAAAGGAAAATAACAACTCTACAAGTGTTTTCCCAATTCTATATAACCATTCATTATTTATTTTCAACAATATCTTCAATGGTTCTGAATACTGAAATACACAACTCTACTTTGTATTTTAATTATCTTACAGTTTATATGTAGCAACCAATTTTGATCATTTCCACTTTTTGTCTGTCCAAAACATTATCACTGTAGGGCCTGTAAAGGATTTTTAAGTGAAAACAGTACTGTTCATGTACAAGAGAGGTATTCATCCAACTACAGAGGAGACAGGTGGACTGAAGTGATGATTCAGCCAGGCCAGTTTCATACTACATAACACTGTCTATGGAAAGGGTGGTATTGTATGTTATATTAAATATATTGTAATATTTTTACATAGTTTGTACGTTACTTGAATGTATACGTTAAAAATGAAAATAGGAATAACTAAAAACATAGAAAAATCTGTTTAATTTTCTTATCCGCATCCTGGAGCCTTTGAGTTGCCCTTGTTCCCAGCCTGAGTGTTATATTGTTGCTAAGCCCGAGATTATATTGTTGCCTGTTTAAATATTAAGCAGAAATTCAGTACAAGAACACTAACTGTTTCTAAAGTGTTTGTATTTATACCTCTCAAATTACCTTTTAAAATCATCTTTGATTCAAATGATCAGCTTGTAATCAAGGCTCATAACGAGCTGATAACCATTAATCCGAATCAGGTGTGTCACAGCAGGGAAACGTCTAGAACATCCATGATGCAGATTGAGAAACATGTAATGCTGGAGCCTATCCCAGCATCATCAGGCAAAGGCAGGGTCACCCTGGACAAGTTGCCAGTTCATCGTAAAGATTTTGAATATTCCTTCCTCCATCTCTGTATATAAGTATAAAATAGTTCATGTACATACACTAACTGCAAAAAAAGTAACAATTTGGCTGACAACCGACAGTGGTACCCTT
This sequence comes from Mola mola, assembly GCA_001698575.1. Classification (NCBI taxonomy): domain Eukaryota; kingdom Metazoa; phylum Chordata; class Actinopteri; order Tetraodontiformes; family Molidae; genus Mola; species Mola mola. Next base: position 198,937 of record KV751383.1, on the reverse strand, counting down.
TAGCGTCACGTAAATAAAAGAATACTCAGCATAAAAAAATTGAACTGAACTTTTACAATTTTAAACTCCAGCAAGTTGACACTACTGGTTCACTCTTAAGTTAAGGTTTCCATATAGAAGACCAGGGCTATCAGAATTAGTTTTTTTTGGAGACACTGTTTGGTAGACTGCAGAACAAAAGTAGAAATCCTCAACCAATGACAGCGACAGATTATTTCAATCACGATGTGCGCCGTAGTACGTTAAAATTGCCACTCGGACATGTTAACTAGGTCACAAACATGATGAAAGAGTTGGTATTTAAAGCTGGAGTCAGGTGTAGGACATAGATGTAGCCAGTGTAAAATTAATGAGACACAGCAGATCTTTTGATCTTTACACTCTGGAAAAGTGGAAGTAATATTAGTATATGCTGCTGTGGATTTGCATATGAGGGCTTTTATGTGTCATGTCATTCTGTCTAACAGTGGCTGAAATCCCCATATGAACCATATGCACTAGGGACCAATCTGATGTTCACTTTTTTTACATCCCTACCACACAAGAGTGATACAAACTACGGGCACTTTTTGCAGCACTAAAAATATCAGGTAGGAGACATGTAGATAATCTGACATTTTTTTTTCTATTCACATAGAAGGTAGAGATAATATATGAGAGGCCAAAACACATACCGGTATGTTGCTGCTGGTATAGCTACATTTATGTACTAAACATGAAGGCCATAATTCACTGAGGGCCTCTCATATATATTCAGTTTTCATATACATACATTTAAATAGATTTGTGACTAGAATATGGAAAGAAGAGCAAGACAGTAAGAGGTTTTCAGTCTAGGGAACATTGAAGAGAGAAAGAAAGAAAAACTTGCCCATATATTTTTTCATCTTCTGGACATGGTCGGAGGAGAATCTTGGGTGTGGTTGTTACCCCGACTAGAGATAGGAAAAAGCAAAAAAGAGTATTATCATACATGTCGCCAACTGCCCATACCATGTCAGGCCAGAGTTTCAAAAGGAGATAATGAACAGATATACGGTAAACACACACACACACACACACACACACACACACATCTAGGGTTGCAGCAATCTCTCTTCTTGTGTTCTCAGAGAATAGTTGATCGTGTTGAAATGTAGTTCTAAAATAAAAATTGAGTTTTTGAGTTATTGATCACTGCTCATTAGTGCCAAATTAAACAAATACTATTATACTAAGTCACATAACTTGTAGTTTGTGATTTGTCCACATGTATTGTGTTCACTGTTCACTGCCTAGTAAATAAGGAATGGTATTTGCATATCTTGGTGAACATCCTTTGACGTTGTTTAGTTGGGTTATGCCTTGCTACCATTAATTATTTGTAGTAATGATTTTATTTCATATTAATAGAGTTGCTATTACTAAAAGCAATAATTATTTGCTGATATCCAAAATTGCTGCTACATTCCCAACATTATCTAAACATGACAATAACTCTAAAGCTTCTCCAAACAATTTTTATGTTACTGTGTCGTACTGTATGAGATTGTAAGATTGACACGTTTAAAGTGAAAGTTTTGTGAAAGTGAGGTTTTGTTCATATTGATGAACTCACAAAAAATTCTCAGCAAGTCTCTTGTGCGCCTTAGCTTTCATGAACTGGTTTTGGTCATTATTTTAACCTTACCACTTGCAGCTTTTCTGAATTAAAAGATCTCAGGCACAAGGCATTGTTGGCTTGTAAGACCAGAGGCAGCTGACAACTCCCGGCAGGCCAAAAGATGTGCGGCCCAAGCAGTCATGGAGGTAAAAATTCAGGTGTCGGAGGAGTTCAGTGATGCCATGGAGCAAGAATTTCAGTTGGCCCTGAAAAAATTCCAGCAAACTATCATGCTGCTCAAGAGGGGAAATTGTCACTCTGTCCACACTGTTTAGTGAGGAGATGGGGAGTTGCAGTGGGTGAGTTCGGCAGTGGAAGGAATATTTTGAGGATCTCATCAATTCCATCAACATGCATACCATGGAGGAAGCAGAACCGGAGGATTTGGAGGTGGGCTCTCACATCACTGGGGTCGTGATCACTGAGGCAGTTCAACAACTCTGAAGCGGACATTCACCCTGAGTTCCTTCTGGCTCTGGAGGTTGTAGGGCTGTCCTGGCTGAAACGCTTCTGCAATATTGCCTGGACACAGGGGATAGTGCCTCCGGAATGTCTGACTTGGGTGGTGGTTCCCCTCTTTAAGAAGGATTCAACTACAGAGGGATCACACTTCTCAGCCTTCCTGGGAAGGTCTTCTGGGGAGGAGAGTCTGGCTGTTACTCGAACCTCATATCAAAGAGGAAAAATGCAGTTTGTCCTGGCTGTGAAACACTGGACCAGCTCTATAGCCATGTGAGTTTGCTGGAAGGAGCATGGGAGTTTGCCCAACCAGTCTATATGTGTTTTGTTGTTCAGGTCCAGGTTCAGCGGCCTATGGATTCCATCTCTGCTGTTTGCATCTGACGTGGTCCTGTTAACTTTGTAAAGCAGTGACCTTCAGATCACATTGGAACACTTTACAGCTGAGCATGAAATGGCAGGGATTAGGATTAGCACCTCTAAATCTGAGGCCATGGTTTTCAGTCGGAAAAGGGTGGACTGCCAACTCGGGATTGGGGAAGAGTGGCTGCCTTTAAGTTCAAATATCTTGGGTTGAGTGAGGGGAAAATGGAGCAGGAGATCTACAGATGGATCCGGGCGGCATTGGCAGTGTGGTTATATGCAGATGCTTTACTGATCCATTGTGGTGAGGAGAAAGTTGAGCTGGAAGGTTAAGCTCTCGTTTTATCAGTCAATCTATGTTCCAAACCTCACCTACGGTCATGAGGTCTGGGTAGTCACTGAACGATGACTGCGGATACTCAAGGTTAAAATTTGTTTTCTCTGCAGAGTGACTGGGCTCAGGTTTAAAGACAGTGTGAGTAGCTCTAGTAGAAACGCTGCTCCTCCGTGTCAAGTGGAGCCATCTGAAGTGGTTCAGGCATCTGGTTAGGATGCCTCCCAGATGTCTCCCTTGGGAGGTGTTTCAGGTATGCCTATTCAGAAGGAGAGCCTGGGGAAGACCCAGAACATGCCAGAGAGATATCTTTCAGCTGGTTTGGGAATGCCTTGGTATCCTCCCAGTGGATTTAGTGGAAGTGGCTGGGGAGAGGAATGTCTGGGCTTCCCTGCTGAGGCTATAGCCCCCTGCAACCTGGACCCCGATGAGCAGTTAAAGACGACGAGTGACAAGAAAACCCACTTTTCACTTCCCGTTCAGTACAGCAAACAGTTGATGACTAGCTGATTGAGAGAATGACATATGTAGCAGCTAAAAAGCCTGATTTTTTTTTTCCATTAGGAGCAGGCAGAATTTAAAAATAGAGCTAAATAAGTTTGAATACATAATTAATGTGCATATGTGTTAGGTAAATATGAGGGTGAGTGGCAGTGTTATGGTAGGAAGACAGTGTAGTGAGCAATAACCTAGAGACTCCTCATTTTTTGGTGCTTCTTTGCCTAGCTCAGATGAGGCCTGTGGGGCTTCAGGTATTTTGAACGGTGAGGCCATGGCTGACATCTCTGCTGTCCTCATATGTTCTTCCCTGTCAAAAACACACATACACATACAATGAAGTGACTACATCAGCTAACCTACTAATTAAAGCCTAAGTACACTAAATTTATGAAGTGGTGAACAGGCCCCAAATTTAAGGAAAGCAATATGAAGTAACAGGATGTGTAACTAACCTCAATTAGTGTTTCTCAGAGCTTTTTGCTGTCTTTTGATGAATGTCAAATTTGAGTCACAAAAAAAAAACCATCAATTCATTAATCCATTAACCCATCCTACCTGGGGTTGTCTCTTTCATTAGAAGAGTGGGAGGACAGGTCAGACTGGCGGGACCTCCTCTCCTCAGGAGGAGAATAGGAATGGTATGACTCCATCTCCGACATGTCTGACAGAAGACAGAAAGCAAAAAGACAACTCAGTTAGACAAGCAGGCCTCTTTCAAGCTAAATCCACCCTGTCCACACAGAGTGGCACCACAAGCACCACCACCAACAATAGTACAAAAGGGTTGATTCAGGAGGCCCCAACACCAGCTAATTACTGCCAAGGACAGAATAAGAACATTAGAAAATATATGAAGACACATGATGGTGCCACAGTATAGCAGTCAAGATAAAAGCAGCTATCACTCAAATAAACTGAGTTCATAGTCCGAAATTAATCAGAAAAACAGCGTGATTGTTCAGATTGGTTTGAAAAAAGATGTAAGTTTTATTATTATTTTCCTACCTTCCACTGGTTTCCTTTTTCCCTGCTGTGTATGGCATATAGATATGCATTGTACAAATGATTAGTAATGGTTCAAACATTGGTAAAATTAAACAAAATGAAGCATCACAAACTGTCAAACAAAAACTAAAAAGTTTCAGTTCTTATCAGAAAATAATTCGTCTGCAATCATGAGGGCAGGAAATCAATGACTATATGGCTCATGCTATATGATCCCAAGCATGCAGAAGTATGTGAAAGCCTTACAAAAAACCAAAAAAAACAAACTGTTAGCAGGATGGAACTAATCTCACAAGCTCAATGATGAACAAGGACAGACTGCCCAAAAGCAGAAGCTCATATCCCAATATATCACATGTATATTTCAGCAGTGAGTATTTCGAGGTAGTTTGGGATGCATTGAAGTGCAGCTGACTTTTTCTTAAAGTATACGAAGGCATTTAAGATGACAGAAACTAATCTCATTGAACACAGTAACACTAAACTCAAATGATCAAACCACATTAAAGATGTGTTGTCATGATATAGGACTTACAATATGAGTGTGAACCCGTTTTAGACTGGAAGTCCAGCACGTGTTGTTTGTTTCCTGCAAATCCCTTACAAACCATCCGCAAAAAACAAGACAACAACTACATATACACTAATAATGTGTGGTAATAAACCATGCGGCACGACCAAAAGAGTAACAGAGTTTGTCCAAAAGAATTCACTGGACGGCCAAGCATTTGCTGAAACTAACCAACCCAAAACCACGTCTAAATACAAGAGTAATATAGGTGCTAGCCACATGACAATGCAGGAGAGGTTTGATTAAACAGAGACGGATGAGATGCAATAAATTTTACAAACAGGTTACACAGTCTTTGCTCAAACACATTTGGAGACAGACACTTTTTTTGGACTGAAATACCTTGGAGGCTTGTGTCTTTAATATTTACATAACATTGTGATTCCGGTTTCACGTCTCCATCTGAAGTGGATATTAGCATTTTCACCTTATTCCCAATATCCTTATTTTATCTGACAGTATTACTTGTTTATGAATTATCCAGTCACTCATAATGTCTCTCAATGACAATGACAACAATAATGTTTTTAACCAAATTTTACGTGCCTTCAGTGAAAGCTATTTGTTTTGAGGCAGTTATTGCGCCATAGTTGGTTGCAAATGCTCTATTTGCACAAGAGATTACACAGTCTTTGCTCAAACACATTTGGAGACAGTCACTTTCTTTTCCAAATACTGACAACAGGGCGAGAGGAGCTTGGATTAGAATTCTGCTTTGCTTTGAAACAAGGCACTACGGTAAGACTCAAGAGAGGGAAATATTTTTTAAGGATCAATGAGGCAACTTCTAGAATGCCAGTATGAGAGCAGCTCGAGGTCTAACGGTACTATTCATAATGCTTTCCGATCCAATAATGCTCTCAGTGCTGACACTTCCTGGCCTTCATTCAGCTCCAATGAAATTTTTTTTTTGTTTGTTTTTTTCAAGTGAATATAGATGGCAGAGTCTTGACTTGGCTGCTTTTATCTGCCACAGTGAGGCACTTTAAAGAGCAGAAAGGAAGTGGGTAAGATGGAAGCTGTAACACACCCTACTATACCGAGAACCCCCTAAAAAAGAAACATTTGAGGACTCAGGTGTGAAAGGCCAGCGAACCACATAAAAGAAAAAATGAAAATGTGGTGTTAAATCTGTCCCACTGGAAGCAACCTATCAAGACAACCCCCTTTGACAGCACTTATCACTGTTAATGGGATGCATGTATTCCTTTAAGGCTTTGAGTAGATCACTTTTTACATGTAACAGAAATAGCAGTGAAAGGTGAGAGAAGCAGATGTGTTTCACATGCTACAATCTCATACCAGAAATCATTAGTTTGATTAGGGTGAGAGACAGTCAGGAAAAAGGTTGATTGGTTAGATCAACATACAGCAGAATGTAAACAAATTGATGTGAGTTCACGTATTATTATTATTAATTATTATTAATTTACACTGTGGTCACAGCATGAAATTCAGACAGTGTTTTGAAAATTTAACTACCTTATTGCAGTTTATATGATGGGTAAGAACAGAAATGTATGTATCGAACCTAGTTTCTCATTGTCCAAACAGTAAATGTGCAGCGCTCCACACAAACTCTGAAGCAGCATCTTTATAGACTATTTCCAGTTCCCACCGTCAGTGAATTACAGTGGTGCTGTCAGTGGAGTGAGATGTGTGAATACAGTGTGGGAAATTAAAATGCAGAAGGAGACAAAAGGAAGGTTGAGAATTTAGATCTACTGTAGGTCAACAACCTGGACAGACAACAGCGAGTTTCTACACTGTTAGGACAAATCATTGATATGTTATCACACTGAAAATTCAACAAACATCTTACCCACTTGAGCCACACTTTGTCATGCAACTTTTCTGTATTCACAAAAATAAGTCATCACCCTTTGCGGCATTATAATTCAACATTCAGACATATGACAGTAAATTCATGAGAAACTAGCACACAGACTGCTTCCACTGGCATTATGCAGCGTCTATGTTTATTGAATCACACAATTCAGAGTACACAGATTAAAATGTGTTTTCTTTATTCAAGAAAATTAAGTAAATATAAAGTATTTAGGATTTAGAGCAGTACAAAGAGAAGGGTAAAATGTGTGAAAGGTTTACAACTTAGTCAGGTTGAGTCACAGCCGATTTACAGCTTTAGAGAAAGGTAACAGAGTGTTACGCAAGCGGTGTCTTGGGTGGTCCTTCATCTAAAAGTATGACATATTATCTGGAAGAGAAAACAGACAAAGATTGCACTTTTGAGGTATTGCAGCTTGGCTTCTGCCTGTCAAGAGCACTTTCAAATCAATAGGAGCAGTTCAGTTTTTAAGGAAGATTTCTGATTGAATCCAGACCCGCTGCTGACCTCTATCTATTTTTGAGTTATACATGGTGGTAGAGCAGGTGCCAGCAGAAACTCAAGACTGCTCAGTTTTAGACAGTATTTTTAGTTACCTTAATACCAGATATTTTTAAACTTTGTATAAATAAACATGATTACAAGTGCATGTCTCCAAAAGACACTTGAAATGTCGATGGACATTCTATTATTCTATAATATGTGCTTGAATGGAGGCTTAAATATGTCGCAAGGAAAAAATATTAATATTTTCATTGGTTACTTTAAACTAATTAAAAATAAAATTCAAATATTTTTAATGTGTATTGTATTGCAATTCAATTAGGATATACAAAAAGAGAAGTTATGAACTATTACCTAAAAGGCCACAATACTTATTAGAATCTACCTTTAAAAATTGCCAGGAAACAACCTGAGAATGTCTGCATTAACTGTAACCATTAGATCATCTGAGGGCTTTGTTAATTTTAAAAATCTGGCCTTTGAGAGATTTGATTTTCTAAGTTCAAGTTCAAATATCAAAGGAAGCCCTGGTCCAGGTTTGCACAGCAGTTGCAAAGGCACGTCAATATTTACATACAAAAAAATGGTTCAGAAGTTGTGGCTCAGACTGCATTTAGCTGTGACCACTTGCACGACAAACCCCTTTCATCTCTGTCTTTGATTTAGAAAACTTGACTTCATCAAAAGACTCGATGATTTCCATCCAGCAGCTCCTCTCTAGGAGGAAGTACAACTCTGTTTTAAGCCCAAGTTGATCAAAGAAGAACATTCCCTGAATCCATTTGACTTTCAAATTGTAAACTTTTAGCATATACAGTAGCTGCTTTTAGCCAATTATCTGTCTACAGTGTTTTTCATCACGTTCAATTTTTCTGAATGTCTGTCCTACTGCAGTGTATTATGAGCTCATAAAAAGGTCACTAATTTCATTTAACTCAATGGAATGATGAACTGGATTTAATAATCGGCATGACTGATGATGATTTTAGATCATCTTTTTAGAACTAAGCTAAATG
>KV751383.1:163828-186836 GCA_001698575.1 Mola mola | reverse complement strand
AATCAAAATTTTACAATGGGTGGCGTATGATAGAGCATTTAATCTTGCCCAGATGGATGGGCGATATAAATATTGGTCTGTTTAAGACAAAACAACATACTGTCTCAATTCTGAAAAAGGAAGATTAGTTTCCAGAAACTTATGGAAAAATACTATTTAGAAAAACAAGACTTCTTTAGATACCTTGAGGTTAGAGCTTAATTTAATTGCAATATAAAAATATTAGAAGAATGCAGTTAAGATTTTATTAACACCTTGATTGAGGCATATAGATCCACCCTCAACAAAAAAATGATTTTATTAGAATTTATTCATGTTTACAATCACGTAACGGACCATCTACGATTTTATATCAAATGTAAATGGGGGAAAGAAACTAAAATAACCAAAAAAACAAAGTTTAATCGAGTTACTTGCACACTCATATGCACTTTGTTGTATACTGCTTGTGTGATGTATATCATCTCTACATTTTATAAACTTATTATGTACAAACTGAATTTCTTGTATTGTATTACCATTTGTATTACAAATAATAACCAGAATGTGTTTACCTCTCCTGAAGCTGCAAGCAAACTAAAGAAATAAAGTAAGGATCAATGGAGTGGTGGACCTACATAGAATCACTGGCTATTCATTATCTGCAGTGAGAAGATTATTGAAACTGAATGTAGTGTACCATGTGATCAATATAGCTGGAATTCAAGTTAACCTACATGTCACACATGACATTGTTTACATTAGATCATTTTGGACTGTGAGTCATCACAGTTTATGCTGTTGGTGGTGACTGGGATATAATGATGCACTGCGAGCCAGCTGAAAAGTGATAAAATTACGTGACGCACTGAGGTGGTTAAGAGGTTAAATCAGTTGAGATATACGTTTTAAACAGTAGAATGTGCTGACACTTTATATTGAGAAAAGAGCTTCATTTCATTGTGCTTCTGTGGCAGAAAGGAAAGTTCCAACCGCAGCAATAGGACCATAAAGCTGTTGTCGACATGTCAAAATGACTGTCTAAAAAGGGGGGCGGCGCCATAGAGCAGAAACAGGCAGGGAAGGAGGAGCAGAGTTACATGCTCAATTCACAGAAGTTATAAACCCTAGCTTTAAGACAAAAAATATTTTTGTTTTTCATTTACAAAAGAAAATAAAATGTGCATTGTTTTGGCAGTTTGCAGAGTTTCTAATTTCCCTACCTCATAAATGAAAAAGGATTTTTTTAGTCTTATAAAGAACAGATCATAAAATTACAGTATTTTGTCCTTTTTGTCTGAGGAACATTTAATTGATCATTTTTCATAAAAAAAAATTTTGAAAATCATGAACCTTGAAGTAAGATTGAGTAGTAAGATAGTAGTAAGATAAGATCAGATTGTTTCATTTGAAATGTGTTTGGACGGCCCTAAAATGTGACAGTGTCCAGCGTTTCTCAAGAGTAAACAACATAGACACAGAATTAACAGCCTTACTTAACAACATGAACATAACAACATAACAAAGGTAATTTTATCCTTTAGATTACCTGTCAATTATTATTTTTGTTATTGTTCTGTGTGTGTGCACCTTGAGAATGATGTCTCCCTCCTGCAGGTTTCCATCCTTAGCAGCCAGGCCTGTAATGGTCATCTGTTTAATGAATATCTGACTTCCCAGACGAAGACCATACTCTACAGAACCAAACAGAAACATACATCATATCATAGTTACTACAAAACACTGCTGCAACCTACTGAGAATATTTTATGTTGGATTTTTTTTTTTTGACAAAATACAAGGTAAATGCAGCGCTGTTCAACTAATGATGTTGGCACAGCATAACCATGGTGGGTACATAGGCATTTGTTTGAGGACATAGAAATGAAACACGTTCCTCAAGAAAAGCCAATTTTACACTTTTAGATACAACTTAATTTAGTTACTTATATATTGATTTCATAACAGACGGATTTGTCATTACAGTGACGTGGTTTATTAAAGTGCTCAATACACTGACATATAAAAGGTTAAGAAAATATGAATATCACTGTGATAGTTAAGACTGCTGCAGCAGTATGAATGTTTGAAGACAATCAACTTGATGAACAAGGGGTTGTATCATGATAGTTATGGGTATCAATGTTTACAACTGGGACAAAAATGAGGCCCTAAGGTTCCAACAACTCTTGTTGTGAGGGGGGCTAAATATTTGTGACATTTAGGTAAAACAGAAATGGAAACGATCTCTAACGGAAACAGAGGGTCAGCTGATCATCTTGAATCCTAGCTAGACGGTTTACACTGGTTGAATTTCAGATAGAAGTCTGTTTTTAGGTTATTAGGCTGCAGTGTCTCTCTCTTGCTCTGTGAACACTGCAGTAGATGAAATGTTTCTCTGGTTTAATTAGTAGTTAACTTAGTTCAACTGTAGTTTAAAATGACATTGTGTAATGTGATAAACTGCCCATAGTCAAAAAGAACAGAAATTAATCAAAAGCTGACATGTAGGCGATAAAATAACAGTGGTTTACCAATTTAAGACTAAATAGTCACAATCAAGAAACTCTCACAGCCACTAATCACTAATTGTGGTGTGAAAGGTAGCCAGCTAATTCAACTTTACTCTGCCATGTGGGGTTCTATTTAGATTGAAGGATGAATAAGAAATATTTCACTCTGAGTTAATCGGAGCGCTGGTGGCACTAGAGGAAAAGTCAAAGGATCAAAAAGTCATTGTGTCATCCTCTGTGGATGATGTCTATAGAAAAGTCACAGCAATCCATCAAAAAAGCTGTTAAATGTATAGGATTTAGGATCATAATGTGGAATATAATATTGATAGTGGTGTATATGTTTATGTATAATCACCTGAACATGTAATTTCCCAAAACTTGCTGTGCTTTTGTTACAAGAGCATGAGGTTTTTATCTACTGTAAAAATGTAACATTTATTTCAACCAAACCAGAGGTGAAAGGACAGACGAACCCAGACAATTTTAGTGAGTTTTATCTTGTTCATGACCTTGTTTGAACGAACTGTCTTAAGATGATTAAGCTTGTCTTAGCATGGTAAAAAGGCTTGAATTTAGAAATAGGTGTACAATTTCCTATATTAACAATTTGGAAGTTTGCCTTGGTTATTTATTGACTTAAAGCCGAAGGAGATTGTGAAACTTTCACACATGTCCCAGCTGAAACTCAAAATATCACCCTTTAAGGTACAAGATGGTATTATGACACATAACAGGCTTGCCGGTTAGCATGCTAATTTGAGTAGATGAATCTGCAACATAACTCAAAGACATCATTGACATCAGCATTGCTGTTTCTTGACACTGTGGTGATAATGGTAATTTTTTCTGGAAATTTGAAACAAAAATTCTGGCCATATCTTACAAGTTATATTTTAAGAGATAACTGAAACCTGACTACTGAGGCATGGTTAAAACCCTGAGGCATTTCCATAATCTACATTAAATGAAAGCAAACAGCAAATGTTACCACACGAACCAGCCGTAAATCTACACACATCTATAAGAAAGCCTAGACAACAAAACCATATCTGAAGAGCTATCAGGCACAATAGGATTACAAATTTAAGCACTTCAGCAGCACCTTAACAAAGATAAAACGAGGACAGCTCCATAAACTACAGTAATTCCAGAGGCTGCAGTGAAGGTTAGTTTAATGGTGTTCTTGGAAAGAACAATTCTTGTGTATATGTGGCATTTAGAGTAAAGAGAATGTAATTTTCATTCAAAAATTAAACACAATCAACTCAATTATGGATGAAAAATATTGACATTCTCAATTCATAGGCACAATGTGTTTTACCATTCAGTTAAATGGACAGCTGTGTTAGGTAGTGGTATGTCTACCTTCGGTGGGTCTATTCTTCACCAGCAGAACGTTGACAGGTTTCTCCAGTGGCTCCAGCTCTCTAGAAGGTTCTGGGGATGGTGAGTCATCATTAAGATGATCCCTGCTCTTATACCTTCCTCCTCTACCTCCACCTCCTTCCCATCGCTTGTACTTGTCCTCCATGCGATAGTGGTCTCCAGGGCTGCGTCCTCGGCTGTGGTACCTCTGACGGTCGGCACTGGTGTCCAGGGCTTTTCCCCGCTTATCCTCCCTCCTGGATCTGTCCGGGCTGGGCGAGGTTCTCTCCTGGCTCCTGCCACGACTCCTTCCTCTCTGGTTGTAGTCCCGCCCTCCTCTGTATTCAGGATCAAACCAGCTGTTATCATTATCTGCATCGTAATAATGGGTGGAGGGAGCATAATCCTGACTGTCTGCTCCTGGGGAGGGGGGCTTCTTAAGGGACTGTACTGCAACTTTACGAGGTCTCTTCACCATCTAAAAGAAAAAACAAAACAGCAAAAAGCTCTTTTATTTAAAATGTTTAAATTGTTAAAACTGTCATCCCCAGACCCCGCAGAAATCAGATGAGTTTAAGTGCCCCTTGAAAATATGCTTATGAGTTTTTTTTTCTCTAAATCATTTCTTTCAAAAGATAACAACGCCTTGTGTTTTTGGTTGCTATGCTATGGGGTGGGATGGTGGAGGTGGTGCTAAAATTCTTATACCCTTGCACAAATATATTTGCGAGCAAACTGGGAATGGCTTTTAAAATAATTCCCTTACACCGATCAACCATAACATTAACACCACTGACAGCAGAAGTAAATAACAACCCTTGATCCTGCCATTCATGTGGATGCTACCTGACAAAGACCATCTGACACAAACACCCTTGAAAACCAAGCATATCTCCCATGGCACCTGCTCACCCCAATGACAGTGGGTCCCCCAACAAGGCAATGCATGCTGTGACACCAAAAAGACTCAGAAATTTCCAAAGGAACATGACAAAGAGCTTTAATTCAATTTAGGCTTAAGATTCCCCAGATCCAAATCTAACTGGGCATTCATGGTACTGTGTGTGCTTGGTACTGTGTGTGTTTAACAGATTTGGCTTTACCTGTCATGAAACTCTGGCCTGGCCATTGGGGTGTGTACCTGTGGTGTGAAGTACTAGACACTTGGTGGCAGATCATTTGAGTACAGTGGGTTACAAGGTGGGATTTCCATGGATGAATGCTTACAATGAGGGAATATTATCTAGACAGACTTGCCTACTTGAGAAATAACCTTGGTTGCAGCTGCAAGTTGTGGTTATCTGCTGGGATTGACCTTTGATTTTGTGCCCAATGGAGTTCCTTTTGGCATTTGGTTACTGTAATGTGCGTGATTGCTGCTTCCACACAGCCTACATGTTGAAAGTCAAGAATAACGAAAAGATTGTTTAGGGTTAAAACCTTGGTATTGCCTTAACAGTTTTGGGACCCAACTATATTTTCTATATTTAGATATATTATAATTTAGCTAACAGGTTAACTTGTTTTGCTTGCTATTTAATTATATGCAGGTAATGTTTAATTATGATTTTCTAATTTAGGATGTTACTGTTTGTAGCACTGAGGTTTGTAATTGTGCGGTGAAGTGTTGCATCCCTTTCTAAACTTACCTTAAAATTTCAGTTTAGTTTGTTTTGTGTCTGGATGTGCTAGACACAAAATCCCCTTTTCTTTTTGACTTAAAGCAAATTCTGAAGGCTCTAGTGTACATGATAAATATACAAACAGGTATATAAACTGTCTGAAATAAAGACAATATTTAGGTGGAGGAACAACAGCAATTAGTGATATTTCTAAGATCTGAAAACATAAGTGACATGTATAATGCCACAAATGTGCCTTTGAATAACAGAGTGTCGAATGACCTCCAAGTCTTAAAAAAGAATACAGTGTCATAATAGGTCAATTAGGTCAAATAGTTTATGTTTGCATTCTTTACTTTGTATTTCAAATTTAAAATATATAGTATATACAGATATTTTTTTCTGGTTGATCATCAGGAAAAGAATGAGCAGATACACCTCTATTTCAGTCATGAAAATTGAAAAAACTCCTTTTTACTCATAAATGCCATGGAGTACAGTTAAAACTACTAGAAAAAAGGAGAAAAGACCTTGAGTAAAGATTATATGGTCAAAATAATGAAGGTACTTGTTACATTCCCAATCAAACATGCGAGAGCTGCAACAATTTATCAAGATTAAACATCAATTAATAGTGGCAGTGTTTAACACTCCAAAAACAACATTTTGTTTTTTATTCTTGGCTTAAAAGTGCAACAAGTATGGAGATTGGGCCATTAGTTACTGATTGAAAAGCAGATCATTTACTTATAGGCAACTCAGTTGTAACTGCTGTTATTATATTTTCTCCGCAAGTAATCTTTTGTTAGTGTTCTCTGAAACAATTAAGAATTGATGTAGTTTCATGTAATACAAGTAGTGATATTATACTGTAAACTTTTATTTTGAAAAGCGATTGAGATTGAGTAGCACGTCCATCAGATGCTCTGTTTACTGCGGACTTTTAAGTACTAGAAAGTTTCCGATGTGTGAAGAAGACCCTTGGAAGAAGAAGATTATTCCCTTTGTAGCATGTAGCCAACAAGGCATTTATGGTTTTGTTTATTTGTATTTGCTTCGGCGAATGTTATATTCATGCTGTGCATGACAATGTACTTCATGTTACATTCTCATGATTTATTTGGTTTATGTTACGTTTAGTTTTTATGCAGGTGAATTTGGGAAACAAGAAAGCCTTCAATTAAACCAGCTGTAAGGAATCCACATGTGTCTGCCTGCGCTTGGAGGGAGTTATACCAGTCGAAAGATGACCTTACAGGTATATCCCTAAAATATCAGATGTACCAACTTCAAATAGATTTTGTGTTATCCTGTACAGTTGAAAGATATGCAGCTTGGCTGAAACATAGATGGCAGCCATGGCAAAGATAGCAGCACAGCAGGAAACAGATCATAAAAAAAAAAAAAAAAATTACCCACTCGCCCTCTCTGTGGGCGGTCTTGTGTCTCCTTCAAGCACAGGTCCTCTACCAGAAGCCTGCGAGCCTGAGGGTCCTGTGCAGTATCTTAGCTGTTTCTAGGATTGCGCTCTTCTGGAGAGAGATCTCAGATGTTGTTCCTGGGATTTGTTGGAGGCACTTTCCCAGCTTGGGGGTTACAGCCCCTAGTGCTCCTATCACCAAGGGTGCCGCTGACGTCTTTACTCCGCACATCCTTTCCGGCTCCTCTTTCAGCCCTTGGTATTTCTCAAGCTTCTCGTGTTCCTTCTTCCTGATGTTGCCATCACTTGGGATTGCGACATCTACCACTACAGCCTTCTTCTCCTGCTTGTCGACCACCACGATATCCGGTTGATTAGCCACCACCATCTTATAGGTCTGGATCTGAAGTCCAACAGGATCTTAGCGCAATCATTCTCAATCACCTTTGGAATTGTTGTCCACTATGATCCTGGAACCTCCAGCCCATATTTTGCGCAGATGTTCCTGTAAACTATGACAGCCACTTGGTTGTGACGCTCCAAGTATGCCGTCCCTGCCTGCATCTTGCACTCTGCTGTTATGTGCTGCACTGTCTCAGGGGCATCTTTGCACAGTCTGCACCTTGGGTCCTATCTGGTGTGGTAGACCCCGGCTTCTATCGACCTTGTGTTCATGACCTGTTCTTGTGCTGCCATGATCAGTGCCTCTGTGCTGTCCTTGAGACCAGCCTCTCAGCCACTCGTATATTTTCTCGATATCAGCCACTTCCTCTATCTGTCGGTGGTATATCCCGTGCAGAGGCTTGTCCATCATTGATGGTCTCTCTTCTTCTTCCTTCTCCTCACTGGGTTTCTGCTGCCTGAAGCATTCACTTATCAGGTCATCATTTCTGGGCCATCTTCCTGACATATTCCTGGATCTTTGTTGTTTCATCTTGGATAGTGCCTCTGACGCTTACTAATCCTGCCTTCCTCTTTCCGCTTAGCGTACAGACTTAGGGTGCCAGACATGGGGTGAAATGATGCATGCATGGTGAGGAGCTTCTTTGTCTTGATATATGTGGCCTCTGTCTCCTCCTTTGGCCAGGTTATTATGCCAGCAGGGTATCTGATGACAGGCAGGGCATAGGTGTTGATGGCTGGGATCTTGTTCTGAGCCATTCTGCTGTCTTCTTAGGACCTGCCATATTCTACGTAGGTATTTGAATGTGACTGACTTCCTAATGGCCTCTTCATGATTTCCATTTGCCTGTGGGATCCCAAGGCATTTGTAGCTGTCCAGAACATTGGCTATGTTGCCTTCTGGTAGTTCAACCCCTTCAGTTGTGATCACCTTGACTCTCACTGATAACATTTGGCTACACTTGTCTAGCCCAAATGACATGTTGATGTCATTGCTGTAGATCCTGGTGATATGGATCAGTGAGTAAATGTCTCACTCACTCTTCACATACAGCTGATAGTTATTCCTTTTCTGAACTGGTATCCGAGGCCACTCTTGGTGATTATCTGGCTGAGGGGGTTCAGCCCAATGCAGAAGAGCAGGGGGGATAGGGTAAGTCCTTGGTATATGCCACACTTGATGCTAACTTGGACAATTGGCCTTGAATTGGCTTACAGAGTAGTCTTCCGCAGCCCCATCAAGTTCTTGATGAAGGCTCTTAGTGTAATATTGATTTTGTATAGCTTCAAGCACTCCAATATCTGTGTATGTGGCATTGAGTCATTGACTACCATTTCTGGTAGTCAATCCAGGCAGTGCACAGGTTGTTCTTCCAGGTCTTACAGTCTCTAGAGACTGCACTGTCCACCAGTAGCTGGTGTTTGGCTCCTCTGGTGTCACTACAAACCCCTTTCTGTGCCCTGCTAACGTATTGAGCCACATGCCTACTCATCTTGGCCGCAACGATTCTTGACAGGAGCTTCCATGTCCCATCTTTTAGCAGCTGGATCATGTGAGCTGCCAGGTGTTCATGGGTTGCCGTAGCTTCTTTAGCCATTAGGTTTGGATCATGTCAGGGCCTGGTGCTGTCCAGCTCTTTATCCTTGAGACTTTTTCTTGGATGTCTGCCATTGTGACGTTTACTGGGTCTTGTTCTGGAAGATGTTCTGAGCATGGTATTCATTATCTTCCCT
This sequence comes from Mola mola, assembly GCA_001698575.1. Lineage (NCBI taxonomy): Eukaryota > Metazoa > Chordata > Actinopteri > Tetraodontiformes > Molidae > Mola > Mola mola. The sequence goes on along the minus strand of KV751383.1, from coordinate 177,798 downwards.
TTCAAGTCAGCTGCCCTTGTGCTTTTGTGCCCAATCTCTGAGTGTGGGGGTGATGAAATCCCCCCACTGACCTGTCATCCTGGCTCCCCCTTGCCGTAGCGTCATTGTTGAGCATCATCGATCTCTAGTTGTGATAGTAATTGTCGATTGTGAACATTGGAAAACTGAGTTACGAGTTGTTCCCTCATTAGCTTGGATCTAGGATTTTGAAGCATCCATACGTCCCACAACCATTGCATGTATCCCCTCTGACTCGGGTCGCTGGTATAGTAGCACTCCATTAATCCCAAACTGTTAGTCCTGCTCAAAGAATGTCTTGTTCCAGTAGCTTACTTGTCATCAAAAAAGCAAAAGCAAACCATTTTTGCTTTGTGGCATGGAGCATTACCAGACCAGAAACACCCCACAAGAGCTTAAGTTTTGGAGATACCCTGACCCAGTCGTCTAACCATCACAATTTGGCCCTTGTTAAACTCTCTCAAATCCACTTGCCCATTTTTCCTGCTTCTAACACATGTACTTTGAGGAAAAAATGTTCACTTGCTGCCAAATATATCCCACCCACTAACATATGCCATGATGAAGAGATAACACAGTCATCGCTCATATTATGCCTGATCGGTGTATATATATATGTATATATTAGGGCTGGGACTTTAACGTGTTAATTTCAATTAACTAACTACAGAAAAAATAAGGCATTAAAAAAAATTAACTAATTTTAATCGCACTTTAATTTGCAACAATGAACGTTTCTCAGTGCACAAGTTCCAGGCACACAGATTATACTGACACACAATGTGACGTCAACGCCACGATAAGCATGATGGACAAGGCAGATGTGACTGCGCTGGTGGAAGGGAAATCAAATATAAAAAACTTCCAGATGGAAGTACAAACAAAAATGCTGTTCTTTGCTGTTCTTTGCCTATGCAGGAAGGAGTTTGCTTATCACAGAAGCACTTCCACCCTTCGTTACCACCTGAACGCAAAACATGTTGGGGCTAACGCGAAGGTCAGTTACATTAACTTAGCCGCTAAAGATGATAATGTTACTACTACAAGCAAGCTGTGTTGCCAGTCAACACTCAACCACATGTCAAGGTTCAGATTCAGAAACAAAATGTCGAAGACCACATTGGACAAATTGACCAATTCACTGGCGAGATGGATTGCTGTGGACTGTAAACCACACTCCGTGGTATAAGACAGGGAGCTTACAAGAGGCGCTGCAGATTGCTTCGTCTGACGCAAATTACGAACTGTCTTCGAGGGCAAAGTCAAAAAATCCAGTAGCTGTGTGAGGACCTCGCCTTTGGCCAGGTTATTATACCAGTAGGGTATTTGATGACGGACAGGGCATAGGTGTTGATGGCTCGGATCTTGTTTTAACCATTCAGCTGACAGCTCAGGACCTGCCTTCCTCTACGTAGCTAGTGGCTACGGCTGACTTCCTCATGATTCCCATTTGCTTGCGGGATCCCTGCAGGAAGGTATTTGTAGCTGTCCTGAACATGGGCTATGTATATATGTGATGGATATCAACAAGGGTGCAAAAAATGAAGATCCAAGGATTTCAGGGATATAATAATGGCTTAATTCTGTGTTTAAAGTTCTATGTGTTCATGTGAGTGCAACCTAAAGAAGCCATTACCCTACATTGTCATTATGTGTGTCTGGGGGACACAGCGATTTACAGTTTATAGGACCAACCACAGTCAACAGACACACTCAATATGGAGACAGTGCAGTCTGGTGCTGGAGGTGTGTCAGCTCCCTCCATCTGCCTATGGTGTGTTTTTGTAACTGCACAACTACAGTGATGCTTCACTGTTCTATCTGATCGGACCAAAGCTATTCATCCAACCAAAAAAACATGCCTGAAGTAAAGCAGCTCTCACAGCGGCCACACTATCACAACCAGAAATAGTATTATTAAAATTTTTGGAATTCTCCATCTTGTAAGGTGATTGATGAGTGTCACGATAATTAGATATGGCACGATTGACTTTAACAATATCAATACAATGATTTACTGGGTATCAGGGCCATCCAAAAGGAATGTAGTTTGCTGAGTAGCTGAATGATGAAGAATTACAGGAATGGTTCTGTGCTTGCCAAATTGACTGTTGCCCGTTTAAATGTTCAGTGCGCATTTAAAGGGTTGTCAATGCATTGACTGCACCCTTTTCTCAATTTATCACTATGGGAGTATTTAGCTTTCCCTTGGTACAACTGAAGTTATCTAAATTATTTAAATAGAGCAAAACTGTAACAGTGATGTCCAAATTTGAGGGGGCCAAATTTGACCTACTACGCTAAATATTTAATAGATATTTAAGATGTATCTACATATATAGGAGGGTTTGCAAAGTCATTCAGAAATAAAATCCACACAATAAATAAATAAATAACTCCAACATTGTTACAAACAGTCTGGATGCCAGGATTAGACAGCGGTGATGTCATTCAGTGAAAATCAACTCACTCACTCACCTCCATATCACCAGTTCTCCCTGTCTTTCTTTATTCTGAACACCAAGTCAACATGAAATAAATATATCAGTAAACTAGTTCTTGCCATAATGTTTGAATGATGTTCAAAGATTGGTTTTCTGATCCGATCTCGCAATGACTAATAGATTATTCACATGTTGTACTTCTCTAACTTACTAACTTACTTTTTCAGTTTTCTGATGCTGCTAAAAAAAATATGCATAAATGCTACTGCCTCAATTTCGCTTTCATACACTGAATGAAAGTGAACTGTAAAATAAAATCTCCCTTGCACTTTAAATACTTCTAATGCTATGTATTTAAGCAAGTACAGCCATACAATATTAATTTGCAACAAATGGAAGCTACAACTAGTGGTCGCTTCACATTTATTCATTTCGTACATTACAGAGGTAAATAATGTTATACTAACATTAACCACACGGTAAAGCATGACACACACAGAGAACGAGGAGCAATTTGTTATATTACACAACCCTTAATGCAGTAGTATTGTAACCTACGTTGACAGTGATTAACCATGGAAACTTGCCATGTCTTGTATTGTAATGAAAACTACAGTGATACTGCAGATGTGACCAACTTCATGTGCAAAGGGCAGGAAGTGGAGAACACCTGCAACTTCGAATTAAGTTTCAGAAACAAGGCCTCCGAGCATAAATGTCTGCCAGCACAGAAACAACTATAATACTACGGCCGGGAGTAATTTTGTTAAGTACAGCTACCTGCTGTAGCATCATTTTCAAAAATATATTAGAGGGGACATATTGGTCATAATTGATTATTAATGGGAGATGTATTACATATACAGAATATTATAATCATGGCCTTGAACGAGACAAATTTCTCATTAGCAAACTAGCAAACCAGGGTAGTAGACTCAAAGTGACAAAGTGTTTCTAATCCTTTTCTTAACGTGGACATGTTATACATAGTTTTTGGCAGCACAGTATGTTGTCAGCTTATGTTGCTGAGATACTGTAAAGTGCAATAATAATATGAAAAAGAACAAATATTTAGGACAGATAAATGTGGCTGCTAAGACCACAGACCACCACATAGCACCATGAACAGGACAAAAGTAGGATTTAATGGAAACAGTAAAAGCAGTGATGGAGTGAATGTTGTACACAGAGAAACATTTGGATTCAATCACTAGCAAAAATAGATATTGACGGTGGCTGATGGAAGAACAATAGACTTTTATCCTTTTGCCTTTCAACATTATTACTGTATTGGAAAAAATGCCTTTACTCTGCAAAAGTCTGTTTTGTGTGGATAATACTCACTATTTTGGCAACTTTTCCACATTTACGGAGAGACTGCACAGCGAAGGAATGAGGCACGTTGTCCATCGGGGTGGAGTTGACCTGAATGACACGATCATTCTCACTGGACAAAAAGATACACAAGTTTCAGATTACTGTATTATCATAATGTAAGTGGTGATAAAGATTGGCAAATAATTTAGGTCAAGTTCATTTTTAAAAGGACCAACAATAATGATAATTTATGGAGGTGTGTAAACTTTATTTGGTGCAGAAACAAATACTTTTTCCCAGATTGATTTATGGGTTGATGTGTTAGTAAGTTCTTAGCCATTTTATGTTCAATTACTATTTTATTTTAGGTTTTTACAAAAACATGTTTGTTTACAGTCTTTGATTATTTTACTTATCTTATCATACTCTCCACTGCAGCAGCACTCTGTTCACCCTCAGTTTAAAACACTCTTAAATCTTGTCTCATTATGGAAGCACTCCCAAAAAACCTAGTATACTCCAATTGGTTAGCTGGCCCATGTTCAAGTAATTAATTAATAACTTAATGTGCAATGCCGGAAATTTCATAATCATTTCCACAACTGGATACAAGTAACCAAAGGGAGATGAGAAGCTCTAACAATACTGGTGATGGTTGTATCAAAGGAGAATTTGTCCTCAAATTTAAAAATAGCATCTCCTTGACATGTCAAGATATCTTTAACAAAACTTTTCCTGGTCCGAAGTGTCAAACTACAGCTCTGATAAAACAAAAAAAAAAAAAAAAAAAAAAGGCCTCTTTCAAAATAGGTTGACAAGTAGTGTTTAGGCTGCAAATCTGACAGTTTGACCATCACACACAGCAGTCAATTGAGGAACGTTTCACTGAGGAAGAGTTCTGACAAACTTACAAGAGCAATCCATCGGCTGGTCCTCCCTGCAGCACATCTGACACAATGATTGACGTCTCACCATTATCTACGTTGGGGTTGTCACGGCCTCCTGACACAGCAATTCCAAATCCCATCTTAGAGTCCTACAAACAGAGAAATGAATCGGTAAATACGGCATAACATAAACCACTGCATGGTTTACCTATCAGTTCTGGAGGAAACATGATTGTTTTGGGTTTTTTTATTGATTTTTCTATTCCATGAAGTGTATCCTCCTGGTAAACCAAAGATGTCAACCAAGAGAGGTTCTGGGTGCATGACTGGCATAAAAACACAGAAATTTAATACTGGAGAAGAGCATGCCTCCCATGTCTTACACGAGCTAAGGTTTGGGCTACTACAAAAACCTCTTATCTCCATTACTGAGAGTCCACTCTAAAAGCCTGCTGCAATTCCATCTTTGACGTTGTTTTTTGTTTTTGACTGTTGTTTTTGTGTCTATATCAGCACTTCGAGCCTTCTCATGATTCAGGCTCATTTAAAATGGACTGAGGTGAATCTGACAAAAAAATGAAAACTAAATGAAATTTTTCTTGAAAATCATGGAAGCTGTATCCTCCAGGTTAAAGAGGAGTGGGAACATCCAGCTTGTTATCAGCGCACAGATTGAAAGCAATCGTGCATATGGCTTCATGGATAACCTGCACACTTGTGAGGAGCAACATTTATGCTAAACAATATAGACAGGTTTTGGAACAACATATGTTGCCAAGTACAAATTGTCTTTTTCAGCTTTGCTTATTACAAAAATACAATTTTAAACCATAGTCTGCCCGTATTTTAACAGTATGACTCAATAGTAATTGTGTTTTGCATCTTAAAAAAAACAAAAAAACACAAGCAAACTGCCAAAACACTAGCAAAGCCAGAAAACATCTTCATCAACTATACTTGTCAGCAATGTTTGAAGAAATCTAACTTTTTTTCTTTATTTACATATCATGATGTCTTGGTGTGTTTTTCATGGAATTATCTGAATTGGTAGGCTAATAATAAACAAAATTCCAAGACTGGGCTTAACAAATATTTGCCATGAGCTGCTAATTGACTCATGCCCTTACGATATTAAAAAACTTTTTAGAAACATCCATATCTGTTGTCATCTTTGCTAATTGCAGTGCATATTTGGTTGTTATGAGTGCATGAAGTACCTGTTAAGATAACTGTCTAGCTCAGCTAACAAATTGTACATATATACTGTATGACACACAGAAGAGTGAAGGCATGAAGTCTCTTAAAATGATGACAACTGAGTGCAATCAGAGCTTCCCTGGCTGCTAGTGTTTTAGAGGCTTAAAATTTGAGCTACTAAAACAGAAATCGATTGATAAAATATAATATTAGTTATACTCTTATAAGTCCTTCATTATAAGCACTTACCCAAATAAAACCACTGCCAACACATGCAATACACAAATGCATACATTCCTGAAGCCTTTTCAACAAACAGTCAAATACAATCGGGGAATAATCTCCAACAGATAACTGGGGCGCACAGGAAAGGAAATGTCTTCCAGTGAGGTGATGAGACTTTCCCTTTCCTGTTGTAACATTCCCAGTTGAGAATGCTTTTGCTGCTATCCAGCAAAGATTCTCTTAACATTACTTGCTCAGAGGATATACTGTACTTTTCTCATTTCATTCACACTGTTTCTTTTTATATAATTATTTCAGCAATAAGAATGGCACAGTGTTGTTGAAATATAATAAAATATATCCCAGTTATTGGTCAATTATTTTTTTTGATTTTAAACAAGTCATTATTTTGTACCGTACATACGTGATGGTTAAGCAGCAGAATGTTTATCATACTCCTCCAGTATAAACTATTGTGAAAACAAGGGGTCCATGAACTGAACACTCACATAAATATGTAAAGATAAAGGGGATACATATGTTTTCTATCAAAAAAAATTAAGAAAATTTGATTTTGGTAATACAGTCAAGATTAGGGTGGGCCATGTATTTGAAATCCTGTTAAATTAAAAAAAAATGGTATATATTGTTGTGCTCTGTACTTGTGACATCTATTGCACATCTACCCATCCTAGAAAGATCCCTTCTCTGTGGTTCTCCCTGAGGTTTCTTCTTTTTCCCTGTTTAGGGTTTTATGCACAGATTTAAAGCCCTCAGAGGCAAATTAGTATTTGTGATTTTAGGCTACACAAAATAAACTTAATAAAATAAACCGCTCCATGAACCACCACCTTACAGTGATGAGGGGGTTTGGGTGCGCAAATGATCCTATCCTTTTTGCCCCTGATTGGGTCACCCAAGGCAAATTGGTCCTAGGTGAGGGGCCAGACACAGTGTGGTTAAAAATGACTTCAATGATGATGTCTGTCAGGGTCCGCTAATATCAAGTGTCTGTCTGTTAGGGTCATTTGGTGTTTCCTGTTTTACTTTGAAGTTCTGTCTGTGTCTTACTTCCCATGTCCAGTCAAGTGTTGTCTCTCAGGTGTGTCTGATTATTCCCTCTCCCTAATGCGTCCCACCTGTGTCAAATGGTCTACCTCTCACTCATGTATTTAACCCCCGTGTTCCCTTCCCTCCCCCTCCTTTGCCAGATTGTCTTACCTTATCTTTCCCGTGAGCAGTCCAGTGTTAATTCGTCGTGAGTTCCCTGTGTTTTGATCTTGTTTTGTTTTCCGATTCAGAGTTTGCCTTATCCTAATCTGTACCGTCGCATCATTTAAATTCCTGGTTTTGACCACTGTAAATAAAAACGACTACCGATTTAGAACGCTCCCTGTAGACTCTGCATTATTGGATCTCCCAGACCTGGTACCTGACAGGTGTCTACCAAAGACTTGTGCACCCTGCCTGGATGGGTACCGGTCAGGCTCAGCCAGAAAGCGAAACATGGGTCCGTCCTCTAGTGGGCCCAGACAGATTGGAAGGCAGTCAAATCAAGGGCCTTGGCAGTCCAAACTAAATCTTCTTGTTTCATCTCTAGACCCCAGGGCAGAACCAGCACACGCTGGAGAGATTTTATCTCTTGGCTGGCTTGGGAACGTCTTGGTATCCCCCTTGAGGAGAACTACACTAGTTCTCCTCTCCTTGAAACAAAACTAGACTATACACCTGACAAAGATTTTTCTTTTATGAAGATGGGCATGTTTAAAAGTAATATTTATGTCAAAACTCAGGCATGTTCATAATGTACATGTTCAAAATCGCTATTCATATCAATGTGACAGTTTATTCAAGGAATCTCTGAAAAGTTATTTTTAATGAAATGTCCATTCCTGGTCAAGATCAGTATTTTGTCATTGGATAAAGAACTAAATTTAGACTTCAGAAAAGCAGGTTTTGTTTCAGGCAGATGCAGACGTTTCATGCTACCCAACAGATGGACGGATGTGGGGCTGTGTAAACAGCACAGTTAGTGCACGAACTCACCCGTTGAAGAGTGACCGTATACTGCTCCCAGACCGTTTCCTCCATCCCTGAGCTCTGTAGAGAACACAGACACAACAGGGTTAGCTGGACTACAGATGTCATATGGTATCATAAGTCCTCTATGAGTGAGTTTTAAAAAAGGATGCTCTCAGTAAATCATTGTAATGGCTTTTATAATGCTTATCAGACACACTCCCCTCCATATTTGATCATTGGGGGAAATTATAATTTTTGTCAAGAAAAGACACAAACATGATAGGGAATTATGGGACCAGCTGTCAGGTAAACTTGTATTTGATCAACAAACAAGTAACAATCGACATCTTGGTCTGCCTTTGTCTGTGTAATACAGCCACTTCCACACATTTTCAACTATTGTACCCCCAACCCTGTGTAACCCAGTCTACTTTTGTGCTGTTCAAGTTCAGCTCACACACCAATGTGCACTTTATAGCATATAGTATTTGTAATATTTTATTCTTGGCTCATTAAAGAAATGATAAAATACATTTAAGGGTCGGTTTGTTCTAAACCAATACAATTAATGGATATTACTTAAGCATAAGAAGTCACTCTAATTCATTAGCTTGGTATTTCTCTCATCTACACATATTATTTGAACAATATAAAACGCATCTGGACCGTCTGTGAGCTGAAGGCCACCCAACAATAGTTTCATGAGATCAAGTGAGAAACACCACTGGTATCGTGACGACCTTAACGCAGTAGGAAGTTATAAATCAATGTGGCCTGAAAAAACATGAGTGGGGAAGAGTCTAAGCAGGATTAACACCCACACACACATGCAAGAGGAAAGGGGTATGTGTATGTGGGTGTGGGAACTGACCTCTGTTAAAGAACAGTCAGTATCATGTCAATAAGAGAAGCCTGAATGTTGTTTGTCTCTCTGCCTGGCTGGTGTATGATTTTAATTGGACAACTATTCGAACAGACATCTGCCTTCGTTCCTTTCCACCTCATTGCTCTCTCTCACACACATAAATACAAACACACACACCAATTAAGTGATGTGTGTGCTGAGCCCTGATGACACTGATCGAGGCAGGCAGGTCTGCTCAAATTCAGCTGCTTCTAACAAAAGCTGCGAATGCACAGAGGAAAATTGAAAAATCAAAATTATTCTGCCTCTGACACAGCACTGGAGGTATGTATAGATGGAGACAAGGCTGTGACGCTCTGTCTAGTGGGACCCACAACTGGAAAATCTCAAAGCAACTTGTAGCAGTAAGCCGTTAAGTCAAGGAACAACAACAGCAACAACTTCAAAAACTTATAAATTGTGGAGACAAAAAAAGCAGATAATCATCCACCAAAAAAATGATGATAAATTATATTAACACGCCTCGTTTATTTGCAGAAAACGGGCTTACTATCTAAAATCACACTGAGGTCCCGTTATAATGCTGATGTGGCGTTTTGTGTAAAACAAAAACAATCTAGAGAGGGATCTTTGTTGTGGTAATATTGTGCAATTTCTTTGTATAAAGGGTCACATATATGTATACATTATTAAAATATTACATTTGTGTACCTATTCAGGGTTGCTATTGTGATTTGGCACAGAAAGTACAATCTATGCACCAAAAGGAGCACTTTTTGCTTCTCGTGTTAAATATAGGTAATTACTACTACTGCTATATGTTTGATTCTTAATGCAAATATTATTTAATATAAACCACTTCTTGCTAGCTAATGTAAAAAATTACAGTAGGAGTTTCCACAGGTGCCAGATCTAAAGACTCTGGCATATAATGAAATACAGAGGTCTTTATTTACCATGGAATAAGCTTCATTCAACAGTCGTTCACGCTTAACAGCAGCGAAAAACTTGCACATGATCGTTTGAAGGTGATAACACTATTACCTGGAGTGACAGGTTTAAAAAACGACAGCATATCCATGACCATACACCTGCATCATAAAATCAGTGGAGAATTCCTGCTTTTAAATCAAGAAGTTGGCTGCAGCACTCAGCGAAGAACCACTCAATTCAAGAACCAAAGTTTCCCAGGAGCCCTGACCCAAAAACCCTCCCCCTCGGTGTAATGCCACATGGCTGAGATTTAAGGCAAGATAGACAGGCAGCAAACACAAACGCATCTTCTAATGCCACGCTTTGTATGAACAACAGTCCAAAACCTAAAAACATGAAGTTGACAAAAATAGGAAACAAAAGAAAAGAGACCAAATCATCAGATTTGAGAAGCTGGAAGTAATAAACACTTGGCAATTGTAGCTTGATGAAATTAGCTACAAATCTAAAGTAATAATCTAAGAATCTGAGATCACCACATTATTTCAAAATTTCTCTAAGAAAATAAGCATTGAACTGCCACTGTATACTGTCCTAGTAAAACAAAATTCACCTTAAATCAAAGGCACATGTGTTCTTTTAATACAAAGATCATTCAAAAAATTAAAATTACAATTCAAGAGAACATTCATGTTCATCTTATTCATGTTCATGTTCATTCATTGTTACTTGGCACATAACACCCTCCTTAAAATTATTGGAAACCAAATCAACCTTCTCATGGAAAAGGCACTCCCTCAACAAATCCAAAAGAACATTTCTGGTGTTACAACAGAACAGAGGCCCCACCCCTAAACAACCCCCCAAATGATATGTTGCCAATATCCCAGAGCCATTATCACAAGACACCCTCAGCGATCCTCTGCCAGTGACCTGAGAGGTCAGAGCTGTTTCTACCAACATGACAGGGACCATTACACTTTTAGACATGTGGTTTTAAGGTTGAGGCTGATTGGTGTACGACATCATCTGCAAAGATATGTGATAGAAAATTTTGGTCTATATTTGGATTTTAATATTTGAATACAATTTTTTTTCCTCTTTTAGTTTTTGGAGTACTGTATCACACTAGCTGTGATTTGGCTGAAATACACTTTAATCAACTTACGCCTTAAATTTGAACTGTAAGATAAATTGTCTATAAACTATTGTGAGCTATATACTGTATATACAAAGTATATACATATATACGTATATATGTTGTCACAGTGAAGCTGACCTCTGACGTTTTGCATAAAAAATGTCACTACATCATTTTGGGAATATTAGTCGTTTTATTTTGTTTCGTTTTCTGCTGCTTATCTGAGTCCCGGGGGGCAACAGCCTGAGCAGGGACATCCAGACGCTCCTCTCCCCAGCCACTTCCACCAACTCCTCCAGGGGGACACCAAGACGTTCCCAAGCTGGCCGAGAGATATAATCTCTCCAGTGTGTCCTTGGTCTGCCCCGGGGTCTCGTCCTGGATGGGCATGCCCGAAACACCTCCCCAGGGAGATCTCCAGGACGCATCCTGACCAGATGCCCGAACCACCTCAACTGGCTCCTCTCAACATGGAGGAGCAGCGGCTCTACTCTGAGACTCTCCTGGATGTCCGAGCTCCTCCCCTTATCTCTAAGGCTGAGCCCAGCCACCCTGCGAAGGAAGCTCATTTCGGCCGCTTTTATTCGCGAGCTCATTCTTTCGGTCACTACCCAGAGCTCATGACCATAGGTGAGAGTTGGGATGTAGATTGACCTGTAAATTGAAAACTTTGCCTTCTGGCTCAGCTCTCTTTTCACCACAAGAGGCCGCTTCAGCGTCCGCATCACTGCCGACGCTACCCCAATCCTTCTGTCAATCTCCCGCTCCATTTTCCCCTCACTCGTGAACAAGACCCCGAGATACTTGAACTCCTCCACTTGGGGAAGCGACTCTCCCCCGACCTGGAGTGGGGAATCCACGCCCTTCCAGCTGAGAATCATGGCCTCAGATTTAGAGGTGCTTATCCTCATCCCCGCCGCTTCAAACTCAGCTGCAAACCGTCCCAGTGCGAGCTGGAGGTCAGTGTTCGATGAGGCCAACAAGATCATGTCATCTGCAAATAGCAGAGACGGAATCTGGAGGCCACCGAACTTAACTCCCTCTGCCACTTGGCTGCGCCTAGAAATTCTGTCCATAAAAATTATGACCAGAACCGGTGACAAAGGGCAGCCTTGGCAGAGACCAACCCTGACTGGAAACGGGTCTGCTGGCAACGCGAACCAAGCTCTGGCTCCGACAATACAGAGATCAAATGGCCCGTAACAAAAGGCCATTTACCCCATACTCCCGGAGCACTCCCCACAGGACACTTTGAGGGACACGGTCATAAGCCTTCTCCAGATGAAAAAAAACACATGTGGACTGGTTGGGCAAACTCCCATGTCCCCTCCAGTACCCTCACGAGCGTATAGAGCTTATCCAGTGATCCACAGCCAGGATGAAAACCACATTGCTCCTCTTGAATCCGAGGTTCAACTAGCAGCCAGACTCTCCTCTCCAGCACACTGGAGTAGACCTTCCCAGGTAGGCTCAGGAGTGTGATCCCTCGGTAGTTGGAGCACACCCTCTGATCCCCCTTCTTGAAACGGGGAACCACCACACCTGTCTGCTACTCCAAATGCACAGTCCCCGATGTCCACGCAATGTTGCAGAGGCGTGTCAACCATGACAGCCCTACAACATCCAGAGCTTTGAGGAACTCAGGGCGAATCTAATCCACCCCCGGGACGCTGCCGCTGCGGAGTTGTTTGACAGCCCCCCAGCGACCTCAACACCAGTGATGAGAGAGACCAGCCCAAAGTCCTCCGGCTTTGCCTCCTCCTCGGAATGCATGTTGGTGGGATTGAGGAGATCTTCGAAGTATTCCTTCCACTGCCGAACTATAGACTCAGTTGTTGTTACCAACTCCCCTCCCACACTGAAGACCGTGTGGATGGGGTTCCGCTTTCCCCTCCTGAGCCACTGAACAGTTTGCCAGAATTTTTTCGGCGCCGACTGGAATTCTTGTTCCATGGGCTCACCAAACTCCTCCCACACCTGGGTTTTTGTCTCAGTGACCACCCGAGTCGCAGATCGCTTGGCCTGCCAGTAGCTGTCTGCTGCCTCGGGAGTCCCACAAGCCAGCCATGCCTTGTAAGTCTCCTTCTTCAGCTCGACTGCCCCTTTCACCTCTGGTGTCTACCAGCGGGTCCTGGGGTTACCACCACGACTGGCACCAGCGCCCTTGCTACCACAGCTTCGAGCAGCTACCTCGACAATGGCAGCGTGGAACCTGGCCCACTCAGATTCCATGTTCTCCACCACCTCTGGGATGTGGTTGAAGCTCCTCCGGAGGTGGGAGTTGAAGACCATTCTCACAGGGTCCTCAGCCATTCGTTCCCAGCAGACCCTCACTATTCGCTTGGGCCTGCCTGGCCTGTCCGGCTTCCTCCCCCTCCACCTGATCCAACTCACCACCAGGTGGTGATCAGTTACAGCTCTGCTCCTCTCTTTACCCGAGTGTCCAGCACATACGGTCGCAGATCAGATGATACGACTACAAAGTCAATCATTGACTGTTGACCTAGGGTGTCCTGATGCCAAGTGCACTTATGGACACTCTTATGGCTGAACATGGTGTTAGTTATGGACAAACTGTGACTAACACAATAATCCAATAACTGAATACCACTCTGGCTCAGATCGGGCAGGCCGTTCCTCCCAATCACACCCCCCCATGTCTCGCTGTCATTGTCCACATGAGCGTTGAAGTCTCCTAGTAGGACGATGGAGTTCCCAGTAGGGGCACTCTCCAGCACCTTTTCCAATGACTTCAAAAAGGGTGGGTACCCTGAACTGCTATTTGGAGCATAGGCGCAAACCATAGTCAGGACCCGTTCCCCAACCCGAAGGAGCAGGGAAGCAACCCTTTCGTCCACCGGGGTAAACTCCAACACATTGGCTGAGAACCGGGGAGCTATTAATAAGCCCACACCTGCTCT
>KV751383.1:147585-161508 GCA_001698575.1 Mola mola | reverse complement strand
ACTGCCTTTGACTGCCACCCGATCCACATAGCACCGGACCTCTATGGCTCCTCCTGTGGGTGGTGGGCCCACGTGAGGACAGACCTATGTCTCCTTTTCGGGCTGAGCCCGACCGGACCCCATGGACAAAGGCCCGGCCACCAGGTGCTCGCCTACGGATCCCTTCCCCAGGCCTGGCTCCAGGGCAGGGTACACAAGTCCTTGTTTGTCACCATCATAGAAGTGTTTTGAACCGTGCTTTGTCTGGCCCTTCACCTAGGACCAATTTGCCTTGGGTGACCATACCATGGGTAAACAGCCCCCGACAACATGGCTCCTAGGATCATTAAGGCACCCAAACCCCTCCACCACGGTAGGGTGGCGGTTCCTGGAGGGGGTGAATCTTAGTCATGACTGAAAATTAGGGTAATAGCTCAAAGGGACCTTAACCTTTGACTGATGACAACTAAAAAATATAAATCATTGAAACCATCAAAAAAACTTCAAATAACTTTATTTACATAGATTTTTATCTTCTTAAAACCATGGTCCAGTGATGGATTAAACATTTAAAAACTAATTTCTGTTTCGAAAAATTAAATATTTGGATCTTTATTACATAGAAAAAAAATAAGTGGCTGTAAAACGGCTTAGATATAATTCGACACCTTTGCCTAATGTAGATGTGGGTGATCTATGAATGTGCAACTTTAATCACATCCCATCCCTGCTCACCATTCTGCCCCTTGCTTGCATCTTCCAAATTTTAAACTAGTCTACTATACGCTGCACAGAGGCACATTCTTACACTGGAATAATTCAGTTCTCAGAATTTGACCATGAAAATTGTCACTAGTGCATCTTTAAATTCTACACCTCTGCCTCATCTAGGTTATGGAGATCTATGAATGTGCTAGATTAGTCCTGCACTTGCCACCATAGCGATTTAGAGCTGGCCTGCTCTGTCATCATCCGACTTTTAAACTAGTCTACTTTACACTGCACAGTAATAAGCTCTTACATTATAGTAATTCAGTCGTACACATTTGAACCAGACACAGATTCCCAGAAAGAGGAGGAAGAGCTCTTTGCACAAGGCTGCCTACAAGTTGATGCATCAGAATGGCAAGTTTTGTTTTTATAATGTTGACCCCTCAGGTCATCAAGAATGTTGGGCTACAGAATGAAACCAGAAATCTTCAGCCATGATGTTGATTGCATATTTCATTCATGATATGTGTCATTATACATATAAAACAGCCTATAGGCATGTTACCAAGATCAAAAACATTTCATCTATTTTTAATCATTTCTT
The DNA here is from genome assembly GCA_001698575.1 of Mola mola. Taxonomy (NCBI): domain Eukaryota; kingdom Metazoa; phylum Chordata; class Actinopteri; order Tetraodontiformes; family Molidae; genus Mola; species Mola mola. Next base: position 160,214 of record KV751383.1, on the reverse strand, counting down.
ACTGGTTATTAAAATATTCCAAACACACATCATCACATGAGCTCCAAAAAATGTTGAACTGTACTGAGGTGACCTGATGAAAACAACATGAAAAATTCTAGGTCAAATCCTCATTTCTAGCAATCAAAACATTTCATTCAAGTGAAATAAGACAACTTTGCTTTACCTAAGGTTTTTAATTATTTTACTGTTTGTGCTGTACTCACAAAAAGACAGCATGCAACATAGCAACTAACAACAGCTTGCTGCGTGGCTGCTGCCCAAAAAGAAATTGTAAGAATTCCAAATGGACCAAGAAACTCTGGTCTCAGCGCTGTGAAAAAGGCAGAGTAAAGATCCAGCTAAAATTTGATCCAAGGATACTTGGAAAAATACAAAAAACTACAAAAAATATATAGGTTTAGGCTTACAGGGAACCAAAATAAATGTTGATAGTGTCATTTTTACCATAAATATTTGCTTCATAATAATTCTTTTAATAATGTTAAAGCCATAAAGTTATCAATTTCCAAGCTTTTCATTTTGGTTAGAATAGGCTTAGAAAAAATATGTAAATATACTGCATGTCACTGATGTTTACAAATTAATGTTTTTCTTTGTCAGACCTAACCACACTAACACACAGCTCTGTCTGTCTGCTGTTGAAATGCCGCCAACTGATGTAAACGTCACTGAACATCACTCTGTCCTCTGCACTACTCTGCCACTATGGCATTTTAACAAACATACACTATCTTTCTCTCTCTCTAACACACACACACACACACACACATTTACTAAATGGTTTCAAAAATGAGAGTCTATGAGACATCTAGGAAACTTTAGATTACACTTTAGCCAAAAAGTCTCAACTCCAAAACACAAATCAGTAGAATGTTGCATAGAGAGATGAATCTGTGTCATGTCTAATACCTCTCCAAAGTATAGTCAATGGGAAGATTTTAAAAAATAAATAAATCTTGTTATATGTAGTTTGCAATGTTTTTGCATTGCAAAATCTTCAAAAACAACATCTATATCTGCAACATTACAGTGATTTAATAATCTTAAAATTCACCACATTAAAGACTTCATTAGCATTATGAATCATCAACTCATACTCAAAGTTGAGGATTTAAGATACTACATCAGCATATTTTGTTCTCTACCATCTCTCCATTCATTCATTTGTTAATTTGTCCATGTATGTCCCACCAGTCTCTGCAGACATGATTTCCCAGCAGGTGCATAGAGGACCGCCAGGCTGCCTTTCAGCTGTTCAGTGTTTAGCCCCTTCAGCTGGATCCTGGCCCCCCCACCGGTGCTGTTGTAACCCCTTTCCCTGCAGTCATCTGAGGCCCCAATCTTGCCCATCTCAGCCTGCAAGCAGCGATGGGAAGTTTACTCTTCATCACAACCAACGCATCATCCGGCCTCCCGCAGGAGCAAGTGCTTAACCTCTCTGCTTCAGTGTCCCACCTCCAATCTGGATAAGCTTGTGCAGTGGCAGATTAGCCTAGCCCCAGAGGGATGAGAGACTAAAAATAACAGCAGACTCACAGAAACGCCTCCAACTCCTCCCGACGAAGAGTCCTGAGCGCTCACACCGCACGCCTCAAATTCCTGCGCAGGCCAGATGACATGGCCAGGTAGGAGTGGGATCCACAGGTTCACAGGGAGTGACTGAATGGAGAACTGCCCAGCAAAACTCTCCGCCAGCCCTCCCTCCTCCCACTGTCTGACACTCTGCACACTATCCTTCTGCCTTTGCTGTGCCTTTCTCACTCTCTGGAGCGCTCACTTACTCAAACAGACACGCACACAAACAAACATACTTGTGAGGACTTTCTTCACTCCCTGAAAAGTGAACAACTAGTTAATAAGGTTAAGGTTAAGGTAACTTAATTATCCCCTAGGGGCAAGTTGTTCCGCAGCCAGCAATGCAACAAGAACAAAAATTTCCCAAATAGTTAGACATTATAAAACACACATCATCGAGGAGACAAAGAGTCACATCAAAATGTTGATTAAGATGATGGTACTATTATTTCACAATTTGCATTTACATTTGACTTTAAGGATCGAGTTTGTTTCGTTTCGTTTTCTGCCGCTTATCCGGGTCCGGGTCGCGGGGCAACAGTTTTTGCAGGGAGATCCAGACGCTCCTCTCCCCGGCCACTTACACCAAATCCTCCGGGGGGACACCAAGACGTTCCCAAGCCAGCCAAGAGATATAATCTCTCCAGCATGTCCTTGGTCTGCCCCGGGGTCTCCTCCCGGTTTGGCATGCCCGAAACACCTCCCCAGGGAGGAGTCCAGGAGGCATCCTGACCAGATGCCTGAAACACCTTAACTGAGTCCTCTCAACGCAAAGGAGCAGCGGCTCTACTCTGAGCCGGATGTCCGAGCTCCTCACCCTATCTCCAAGTCTGAGCTTGGCCACCCTGCGAAGGAAATTCATTTCGGCCGCTTGTTTGATTGATTTTGTTGGATTGAGTTTGTATTTTACTCTTAAATTCATTTTTAAAACATGAATTAATCATGAAAATATGTATGAATCATTATAATTCTTAAATTGGATTTTCACTCCTGGCAATAAATCTTATTCTTTAGTCTTAATTAGTTTTAGTTACATTTTAGTGACTTTAATTTATTTGTTGTCAACCAAGTGTCATTACATTTTCATCAAGTTTTATTCTTTCGTTTTAGTCAAAATATGTACTCTGTGTAAACTAATTCAATTCAGGCTGTGTCGCATGGTGCTGTAAGAGCAGTGTGGATCCTTTAAGAACACGGTGACACCTGCAAGGTGTGAAGTAGAGGAAGAGTGAGCGATCATCAACAAATTTGAGCAAGGGCAAAGTAGCAGTTTTCGGCTAGTTAGAAGTGTTTTTAAATGTATAATTACAAGATGGGTTGTAAGTAAATAAAGGGAACAGAAGTTAAAAAGAGTGAAGGGGCTGCTTGCAGCAATTACAGCATGTATTACCTGACATGTCAGGTAATACAGCAACATTATGGATGCAGATCAATCAGTCACAAGCATCTTTTTTCCACTTGTTTTCTTTTGGCAATGATGCCCTGGATGATTATTGTAACTAACAGCAACTAATTGTAATTTTTTTGTATTGAAAGTCCTCAAAAGTATGACATAAAAAGTGTCCAAGCAAGCTAGCTCAGTGGACACACACACCACCACACAGAGTTCTTTCCACATTTATGCAACCCTCATGGTACAACAATGGCCTTCATTTGTTAGCAATACAGACTTCAGTAAAAGGAATATGCAGCCTGTTAGTCTACTGCAGTCTCAACAAGCACAGATTGGTTAATGCTACTAAAACTTTTTCTATACACTAATTCTAAACTTGTAGAGAGTTGACCATGAAGCAGGCATAGAAGCATCTCTGCTCCACGATTGATGGCAGTAAAAGATGTTGAAGATCTCACTAGGTCCAGGTTCTTTTCTTCCTTTATTTTACCAGGTAAAATCAATTGAGAACAGTTTCTCATTTACAATGATGACCTGGCAGGTTGTAGGTTAGAGTGTCCATAATACTGAGTAACAAGTTGAATTAAGTACGAGGAGTTCAAAACTGTAAAAGCCAGGAGCAACATTTGCCACACACCAGTAAGGATGCAACACATTTCGCTGGAAGCAAGGACCTGGGTCAGTAGCACTAGACTAATGCTTATCTGCATCAACGAGTCATGTCATGCTAAGTTTCTTCCTATTAGCCATCAAAGCATGAGCGGGGGTTCCAGGATAGGGCCAGCTGCAACAGAATCTTTAACGTCAGGGCTTGGTACAATATGGAGCCAGAGCTCTTAGGTCTTACCAGCCTTTCACAGTCGTCAACCTTTTGCAGACCAATTACATCAATAGCTAAAGAAGCAAAAAGAAAAGAATGGGGTGAGGGGACCATACTTGTGCAATTGTATCCAGCCTTAGTATGAGATGGGGTCAACAGGCAACAGGTCAACATAAGTGACATGGCAATGAGAGTATGGACGGAGCAAGGAATGGTCATTTTGATTTGAGCTGTTTCCATTCCACAGTCTAACACAGTTTCCACAGTCAACAATTTGCTACCAGATCTGGAACAAGAATCTGTGAGTGGAAAGAAAGAGTTAATAGTTGCCCTATCAATTCAAATGCTTTATCATTGCACTGTCTCAGAACCACAAATGTTTCACAAACTATTTCCCTCAAGATAAAGAAAAGCTCTATCTAGTCTTATCAGAGAAAAGACAAGCCTAAGGCAAGCACGCTCACAATGTTCTTGCTGATGATATTCTGTATATACATTATTGTGAGGTTACAGCTTGATAGATATACATAAATATTTTCTTTAGGTCTTCACTTATAGTCTGTCAATATTAAAGAACCAAGGACACGATGCAGGGTAAAAATGTTTCATGGGAAAATGCTTTCTCACTACAATATGTGTAGTGATGAAACCAAATAAAGGAGAATTGTTTGATGTCTTGGAATATTAAAACTGGCTTCAAGTGAAATTATTTTCAGCTTTTAAGACTTTTTTATTTTTACCTCATCTTTTACATTCTGCAAAGCAATGAATCCACCTCTTTCTCTAGTTGTAGTATTTAGTATTCAGCATTTAGTTGTAGTCTTGGTGTTTCATCTGAAGGCAACTGGACTTCCTTTATCATTGCACTGTCTCAGAACCACAAATGTTTCACAAACTATTTCCCTCAAGATAAAGAAAAGCTCTATCTAGTCTTATCAGAGAAAAGACAAGCCTAAGGCAAGCACGCTCACAATGTTCTTGCTGATGATATTCTGTATATACATTATTGTGAGGTTACAGCTTGATAGATATACATAAATATTTTCTTTAGGTCTTCACTTATAGTCTGTCAATATTAAAGAACCAAGGACACGATGCAGGGTAAAAATGTTTCATGGGAAAATGCTTTCTCACTACAATATGTGTAGTGATGAAACCAAATAAAGGAGAATTGTTTGATGTCTTGGAATATTAAAACTGGCTTCAAGTGAAATTATTTTCAGCTTTTAAGACTTTTTTATTTTTACCTCATCTTTTACATTCTGCAAAGCAATGAATCCACCTCTTTCTCTAGTTGTAGTATTTAGTATTCAGCATTTAGTTGTAGTCTTGGTGTTTCATCTGAAGGCAACTGGACTTCTTGTAGTTTCTTGAAGACGTTTAGCCTCTCATCCAAGAGAAAATTCTTCTGAATTTCTCTGACGTGTATGTGGCAGGGGTGTCAGAGAAATTCAGAAGAATTTCTCGAAGCATAATATCCGAGTTCACTTCAAACCCTGCAACACTCTGAGACAGAAACTGGCTCACCCTAAGAACAAAACTCCCAGACACAAACTTAACAATGTTGTTTATGCAGTCCAGTGCAGTGAGGAGAGCGCAGACTTTGATATCGGGGAGACCAAACAACCTCTCCACAAACGCATGGCTCAACACCGAAGAGCCAGCTCCTCTGGTCAGGACTCAGCAGTCCACTTACACTTAAAGGAGAAGGGACACTCCTTTGAGGTAGAAAATGTGCATGTGCTGGACAGGGAGGATAGATAGTTTGAGAGAGGACTAAAGGAGGCCATCTATGTCAAGCTGGAACAGCCATCACTTAACAGAGGAGGTGAACTCAGACATCAACTGTCTACCACATACAATACAGTTTTGAAATCCCTCACCAGGAAACTGGGGAAACCACAGCTCACACCTTACTCACATGATGACCGGGGGGAGTGTCTACCCATCTGATGGTGGGTGGATCTGGGTCACACAGATTGGGGGCGGGGCTTTATTCCCTTTGCCCACTACCCTGAGTAAGAAGGATCCTCCACAAGCTTAAATATTGGGTACTCCCTACCAGAAATTTAGAATTGAAGAAGCCTCTTGGATGAGAGACGCAACGACTTCAAGAAACTACAAGAAGTCCAATTGCCTTCAGATGAAACACCAAGACTACCATGACCTGGATGAATGAGAATCTTCACAGACATCGTATTTAGTTGTAGTACGTATTTATTTAGTAAGAACTGTTTACAAACCACTTGATTTTGGCATAATGTGTTAAAAATTTGGACAGAAGGAGAGAGAAAATACATTTGGTGTTCATCTTTCAAATTTCACATATATTCAGAAATTGCAGAAATTTATACTCAATAAATTCTGTTTATATCAATACCAAAAATAATACAAATGTAATTTAAAGCTATTGCTACATCTAATAACTCAGTCAACACATGACTGCTAGAGAATACCCCCGAAAATCCCAGTGTACACAAAAAATGACCTAATCTAATAATCTATTAGTGTGCAAAACTGAAGACCCACCCTTAAGTAGTTTTGTGCTACTGTGCTGATACTAGGCATCTGCGGCTAACAACATTAATTTTTGACAGTCAGCAGCCAAAGAAAGATGGCAGCAAAGTATACTATCTCTTGACCAATTTATTGTACATTTGTTTGGTGTAGACTACTTTTTTTACTAAAATGCCCCTGCCCCCGATAGCCAATCCTGAAAAACAGGCCTACTGCTGTATATTTCTACCTGTACCATGCATATCCACTGAATATTATACATACTTTTGGTATATATCTTTTCATTTTGCTTTGCATTACCAGGTTTCACAAGGAGATGAACCTTAAGGAATTTTCTAATTCATTTAAGCAACAATCAGCGTGCACAAGAGCCATTCTTCGAAAGATTGCAGCCTCTGTCTTTAAGCTGCACTCCATAAACTCTTAAGTTCCCTCTAATGACTCACAGGTTGTGTGCGTGCGTGTCTGCTAATGTCCCTCAAAGTTTCAGATAGGCCTGCTCATTGCTGTCACCACAAATTGTCATCACAACACCCTCACACCAAATATAACCCTCTGGGTGTGTGTGTGTGCTCTCCATGTCTTTCTCACCACAGTACAAAAGACTGGCTTCAAGGTGGTGACACTGTAATACGGACACTTGATTTAAAATAGTGAAATGCAGGAAAATAGTTAATGGGGATAGGTGCATTTTATTTTCTCAAACATTTAACCTTTAACAGATGATTTTTTTTTTCCTTTTTGTGCCCTCACAGCATTGACACTTCATCGCCAGTTAAGCAGCTATACATTTATATGCATCAGAGTTACAGACATTAGATTTAACAATACATTTAACCAGAGTGTGAGGTGTTCTACTATCTGAGCTGAAACAGCCTTGATGTAACTTGCTGCCAAATAAGTGTCAGAGAGGTCATGGAGTGCTACTGTGGCATTAACTATAAATTCGTACATGGATTTGACGAGATCTATAAATATCTATGTGTAGTGGAGTAAGGATACAGGTACATCTCAACCTGTCCTTGCTATGGATTGTGCAGGAGAACATTAAAAATACATTTCATACGGCTGCAAATGTCACTTCAGGAGAGGAGCAGTTTACTGTCATACAACATCAATGCTGGGATTTTTGTCACCTGTATGGTGTGAATTTCCTAACACAGATAACAGATTCTATGAAGCAATGCAAACACTGAATGTAACAGGGTTGACACAATGTAGAACACTTGCCCTTGGTGATGCACAAAGCAAAAAAATGGACAACCCAGCCTGTTTATTTGGGATTGAGATTTTGAGGGACCACGGCAACATCAGACAAGGATATGTGTCCAAAAAAAAAAAAAACACCACATACTATCTCCTCATGGAGAACAATCAGAAAAAACATGCTGCAACGAAAGAAAAAAAACTGCTATATGGACGGGCCCTTAATCTGCTCTATATGGAATGAGCCTTGTAACAACTTTGATTTGCCATGCAAAGTTGATGGAATACAATATTCTGAATATGATCTATCATTTACTACAAATGTCTTTTGTTTTTTTATTAGGTTAACTTAACAATGAAGCTAATGATAGTTGTACCAAATGGCTTGGGTCATACATTTGCTTCTTTCACAGGACTGAAGGCATATTTCCATGTGCTTAAAGGGCATTAGGGTAGATGCACAGTGAAAACACCAAAGTAACTAGAAGGGCACCTGCTAGAGCAGGGGTGGGCAAACTATGGCCCGCGGGCCACATCCGTCCCGTTAGTCTTTTTAATCCGGCCCGCCGAAGATTGGTACAGAATTGCCCAAATCAAATCATATCATAATTATGACCGCATTCATTTGACCTTGTCCTGTAATGCCTGGAGCTCCACCAGGTGGCGCATTAGGCGCAGTGATACATTGACTTGATTTTGCGGAGCCCGGGCTACTCTCTGTCATTACTCTGCTACTGCTCTGAACCCATCTGCAACAGTGAGTGGGCCAAAGAAAAGAAAAGTCGACAGTGAGTGCTGAGTATTTAATAAGGAATGGACAACTAAATACTTTTTCACTGAAGTCCGGTCAAAGGCTGTACGTCTTATTTGCCAAGAAACCGCTGCGGTTTAAAAGGAATACAACATCAGCCGTCACTTTTCCACCAAGCATGCTAATTACGCTAACAACCAGTCAACGCAAGAACGGACGAAGGTAAGTCATTTGCTGGCATTCAAATTAGCAAAACCAGCAAGCCTTTCTCCGAAGAGGAGTTTCTCAAAGAGTGCATGGTAGAGACAGCAGGTATCTTGTGTCCTGAGAGCAAGAACAAATTTGAAAAAATTAGCTTATCACGCAGAACAGTGCCTGCCGTGTTGAGCTAATTGACGAAGGTTTAGCTAGCAAGCTAAACAAAAAAGCGGGGTCATTTACATTATATTCCTTGGCACTGGACGAAAGCAATGACATAAAGGACACCGCTCAGCTTTTAATTTTTATCAGAGGGATTAATGACAATTTTGAGATAACGGAGGAGTTTTTGGCCATGGAATCCCTAAAGGGGAAAACGCGGGGAGAGGACTTGTATGACAGCGTGTCGGGGGTCATCAAGAGGCACAAGCTACCTTGGAGTACGCTCGCTAACGTCACCACAGATGGATCGCAAAATCTGACTGGAAAAAACGTCGGGTTGCTCAAAAGAATCCAGGAGAGGGTGAAAGAGGACAACCCTGAGCAGGAGGTAATTTTCTTACACTGCATAATCCACCAGGAAGCACTGTGTGAATCCGTATTGCAGCTTGACCAGGTAGTGAAGCCAGTCGTAAAACTCGTTAACTTTATTCCAGCGAGGGGACTTCAGCATCGTCAGTTAAGTTTCTTGAAGAAACTGACGCTGATGACCAGGACTTGCTTTACCACTCCAATGTCCACTGGTTAAGTTTGGGGAAAGCATTTTTGGAGCTACTTGAGAAAGCTGATGATTTTCCTGAGCTGAGTGACACAGATTGGCTTTGTGATTTAGCTTTTGCTGTGGACATACTGACACACATGAATGAGCTGAACGTGAAGCTACAAGGGAAAGACCAGTTTGTGCAGGAAATGTACACAAACGTCAGAGCCTTCAAAACCAAGCTAGCTTCATTCTCAAAGCAAATGTCAAACAAGTCATTCGCTCATTTCCCCACACTGGCTACGCTGAAAGAGGCCCCTCGACATGTTAAAAAAATACAGGAAATCACTAGACGAACTGCATGGAGAATTCTGCCGTCGGTTCTCTGGTTTTGGAAAAATTGACAAGTCACTTCAGCTGGTGTCATGTCCCTTTCACACAAGACCCTGAAACCACAGGAGTTGCGGTTGGAACTGTTTGATGTCCAATGTGACACCGTCTTAAAGGAGAAGTTCAACTCTTTTAAACTGGATGAGTTTTATGCTTCATTAAGCGCAGCCAAATTTCCAAACATCCAGAAGATGGCACAGAGGATGCTGGTGTTGTTTGGCTCTACGTATGTGTTTGAACAGACTTGTAGTGTGATGAACACCAACAAAGCACCCCACAGATCCCAGTTGAGTGATGAACACCTCAGATCTGTTCTGAGAATTGCCACAACGAAACTAACACCAGACTTCGATGCACTGGCAAAAAAGGGTGATCAACAACACTGTTCCTACTAAAAGTGAATGTAAGTATTAACACTGTAATCCCTTTTTTATGTTCATGTTTGATATGTATGCATCTGGTGTTGGCCCGGCCCGTCTGTCAAATTTTAAAAGTCAATGTGGCCCCTGAGCCAAAAAGTTTGCCCACCCCTGTGCTAGAGTGTATACCTCTGCCATGCCACTTATATTAGAATATCCAGATCCATATTCACTAATCTAGGATCTGACTTGATATATTCTCTATTTTAGTGGTTGCATTGAGAGAGTGACATCCAGATCTTGAACACCCCCAAAATGAAATCACCTGAACCTCCTAAAATACTGAAGTTGTATGCCACATTTCATCAAAATCCATTTAAAATATTGTGAGTTACATTGGTAACAGACAAACAAACAAACAGAGGTGAAAATTAAAACAAACTGGGGGTCAAGATCCAGATCAGGTCTGAGTTACTACCAAAATGTAAACATTTGTTCCTGTGTACAATACATGTACAAAATGCATCAACAGATAAAAAGAGATGAAAGACCTGGGGGTTAACAGATAACTATAATTGAAAGTTTTCTTCACAATGAAATAACTCAAGACATGAGTAGTGTTGTTTTTGCAACTGCAATAATACGTTTTTTGTAATGCGACATAATTGTGTCATAAATATACATATTACAGGGACCACAGACAAACTACCACTCACCCCTGTAACAAGCCATACACACATCAGCCTTATACTAGGTTTTGACCATCTCATTTCATTCTTGGTTCTACAGCAGCCGAACATTCAGCATAACCAAGGACACTTATAGAATAAAGGATTAAATGACACTGTTAATTTACTCTTCAAATAAAATGGTTCAACTCTTCAATAAATTAATGTCTTTTCATGTCTCCTTCTATTTTTTGACCACTTATTCTTCAACCTTGGGGAATCTGGATTATGCTGCTTAATCCTCCATTGTTAAAACAGGATCCACATTTCCATAAGACATTTTGACTTTGTCTTCTGCTGGTTTTGAAAACCCACTTCATCTTCATCCTTAAAGCAACTTCATGCCATTCTCTTAGCCCATGTCTTGTTGAAACTCTTTCCTCCCCTTGTTGTAAATATTTCAGACCTCATCTTTCCATTATAAATAAAGAACAACATTTCCCCAGAGAGTCACAGAGCGGAGGCTAATGGGATGGGAAAAACAACAGTTGGTGAAAAAGACAAGGCTGCATTTTTAGTTGTCCACAAAAAGCAGCATGCATGTAATGGATGCTAGGAAAGGAGACATTCAGAGTGAATAAAGAGACATTTTGGAAAAACAGAATAAATGTACTCAGTCTTTCATTCAATACTTCAACAGTAACATACCAAAGACCACATCAAACAATACTCGACCAAATTAAGCAATAAAATCAATGTAGGCAACCATTTACATATCTCTTTAGTGACTTTTTAGTGTGATGAACACCAACAAAGCACCCCTCAGATCCCAGTTGAGTGATGAACACCTCAGATCTGTTCTGAGAATTGCCACAACGAAACTAACACCAGACTTCGATGCACTGGCAAAAAAGGGTGATCAACAACACTGTTCCCCTCTACACAGGGGCCATAAATTATGATCATCCTGTGCCTAATATACATCATTTCTCTGTTTCTGCACAACACTGCACTATAAATACTAGGTATTAAAATGTCTTTTGGTCTTTTAGTTATAGATGCTAACAGCTACAAGGAAAGAATGTGGACTTTCTGCACACTGCAGACAGTCAAAATCATCAAACTCTGAAATACATGGTTTTCATTGGAGGGCAATTATTAAGCAACAGGAGAACATGCATGGCAAAAGTTTGGTATGGGAGAGCCAAGGATGACAACAGACCTACAGTCTGTTGTCATCTTACGTTCTAAGGAAAAAGCAATCTAGTTAGTAGGGAAAAGGGATGTCATAATATTACAGCATCGACAATAACCATGATATTTAAAAAAAAAAATGAAATAATGATATTGCGTTGATATATATATATATCATGTAATACTATCATTATTGTCTAAATAATCCAGCGATGTTAGGCCCCTTGGGTCTTTTGTTTATCGCTTCATCGAGGCACTTTTTCACTCAATTATTCATTATTAAGTGTACTTGTTCTTCTTGGAAGCTGTTAAGCAAATATGGTTACAGAATCCACACTTTTCAAGGACACGTATTTGCCACAGTATATACCAAACACATGCTAAGCACAGGAAAGGAGCATACCATCTGGGCTGCTATAGGCATACATGCACAAGACAAGGGGTTATTAAATTAAAGCATTTATTCATTTGGGCATTGTAATATTTAGAAAAATACCAATATCCAAAAAGACACCGACGGGTTACGACCTCACAGGCAAAGTTAATTAGGATTCCTATTTAAGCACAGCCTTATTCTTATAACCTTTATCTTGGTTCAAGCGTGCCTGAAGCAGCCCAGGTGGCTTCCTCTTTTCTATTAGCTGATGATTTTTGGCTTCAAGAACTCCTTAAATTTACCTGCAATTTACTTCCTTATAAGCTGTGAGCCCACGGTAGTTCCTCTTTTGCTTAGACATTAAAATAACTAATTAAAAATTAAATAAACAATTAAATGATTAATTTGACCAATTTCATACAAATTTTATAAGAATATTGTTATTATTAGGCCAAAAGTATAGTATGCTAATATAAGAT